>LBNU01030875.1:248793-285798 GCA_014162995.1 Artemisia annua | reverse complement strand
GGTTGTTTGGTGCGGTTACGGAGGGTTATTCCGCTCCCTGCGCGACAATCAAACGACTTACAAAAACACGACTGTATTTGTGCGCATGTTGTAGTCGGGGTTTGTTCGGTCATTCTTGGTCCGCGCTATTTTGAGTATAAACGGATTGGTCGAGTAAGAGAGATAAGCGATACTACACGTAAACCTTACCCTCTCAGGTATTTAGAAGTATGTGTAGGTTTTCTGGTGTAGGGAGACACCCAAGATGTTCAAAGCTGCAGCATTAACAGCCAGTTTAATGTGTGTTATCACCAAGAAGGCAGGTTGCAACGGGCGTTAACCATTCTCCAATAAACAACCGAGTCGTCTGCATATAAAAGTTGGGAAATAGTGAAAGTAGCCGAGGCCAATTTGTGATTTTGCCCCTTGATTTCATTTTCTTGTATTCCCCCTTCTTGTTTTTTCGTATTGCTTTTGGTCCCGTCTACTTTGTAGCAATTGAGTATATGGAGTGACACTGTGTCGGTGCCAAAGAGAAGAAAGTGACGATAACACCACACTTAGGAAATGGCAATGGGGCGGTTTGGGGGCGGGCGGCTCTCGCCTCCATCCCCAAACCGACCCAATCCCCCATTGGGGATCTTGTATCGGGTCGCCCCGTTGGGGCAATATGCATCCCGCAAACCCGCCCCATTCCCCATTGGGTCTTATCGGTTGTCTTTTTTGAGCGTATGCTTCCATCATCACTACGTAGTCGTTCCTTCGTTTACTTTTTTTATCAGCATTTATAAGTAACACATTAATAACAAATAAGCATTGAAATAATTCACAACTTTTATAGAATATTATGATCATAAAACAAGCTTCTTTCATCAATTTGGAAATGATTACAACAAGATACAAACTAACAAAATTATTAGAAGTTATATTTTTAGTACGTAAATACTAATACAATGTATTTATGTATATGCTATTATGTATATGTATAAATATACTTTTTTCGGGCGGGGCGGGGCGGGTTATGGTGTGCCCCGTCCCGCCCCAAACTCCGGATAAGGAATCGCCCGGTAGGGCCCGAACCCGCCCCAAAACCTGATAAGCCCGCTCCGCCCGCCCCAGAAAGGTTCGGGTTTCGGGTTCCCCGTCGGGTTTGAGTTTTTTGCCATCCATACACCACACCTCTTCTTTTCTTTCCTTTAAGGAAAAATCATTATTCTTTTGTTTGGTCGGGCTATAACTCGAGTGAGTTTTGAGGAGAGAGGACAAGTGAGATAGCTACACTTTTGAGGGAGTGGGAATTTTTATATCTATTTTGGTTAATTGTGGGTGATTGTGGTGTTTGAGCGCTTATTTGTTTAAATAATCAGAAAATATAAAAAACAGTTAAGGTAAAAAAAGAGATGTGTTGTGGTGGTTGGAGGAAAGTTAGAGGAGAAAATGTAAGTAAAGTATAATAAATGAGATTTTTTTTATGATGTGAAGCTGATGTGGCGAAGGAATAACTTAAATCACACCCTCTACCCTTAGGATGGTGGCAGTGGCCATCGGCATGACCAACGGCATGGCCATACCGCCGGTGAACACCGCCGCCACCTCGGCGGTATGGCCAGCGGCATGGCTCCAATGGCAATACATGATTCGGAGGTATGGAGCGGTATGGGAGCAAAATATAGACGTTGGAGTATTAATTTTCAAACGTTGGACATTTGTTACCGTAGGTGGGCTTCAAAAAAAAAAAAAAAAAAAAAAATCCTTCTATAATGGAGAATGAAGAAGCGGTGGTTGTTTGCAGAAGAGGCGCATGTGTTTGGAGAATGAAGAAGCAGTGTTGTCAACCTAATTTATGTTTTAGAGGATTTGTTAGGTTTTATGGGCTTTTGTGGAATCCATATTCTTTGGGCTCTCTCAGAATAAGTATTGGCATTCGTTGTTTGTGAGTAAATTGCAAATCAGGTACATTTAAAAGACTAGTTATTTCCTTTTTTAATTATGTTTTTTTAAAAGTATTATGTAATTTTCTTTTAGTTATTAATGAAATATTATGTTTTTATTAAATTGTTTAATATAATTTATGAAAATAAAAAAATAAAATTAGTTGGGAGGTATGAAAAAGGCATGATTGCCACTAAAAAAGGGTTGGGAGGTATGAAAAAAAGTATGAATGAGGTGGAATGATATTATTGGTTGGTTTGAGAGGTATGAGTTTTTTGGGAGGCATGACTGCCACCATCCTTAAAGGAAGAGCTCTATAAACAATAAGGCAAAAGTTATCCACACCCCTATTTGGGTTTTGGCACCCCTTTATTTTTCAACTTTTATTTATTTATTTATTTAATAATTTTGGTTTTGTTATAAAACTACAAAACTAAAAGTACAGAACACAAAATATAAAGTTTGATAAGTCAAAAGTTATAAAAAAACAGAGCTTAAAACGGCAAAAAAATATCTTTTCTTGTTAACAGACTGAATAAATGTGAGTGAGAAAGGTGCCACTAACTCATAAAGGTGCCCTAACATCACTCAAAAAAATAATTTTATCAATTGCAAAAGTTTGACTTATCAATAATATAAACGAGGGGTGTTAGAACCACAAATAAACTTTCACAAAAAACTTCCACAAAATGAGATGGATGTGTTTGATTGGTGTAGTTGGATATATGTTCTCTCTTTTCTTTCTTATTAAACTAATCAAACACATACACCTCATTTTGTGAAATTCTTTGTGAAAGTTTGTTTGTGGTTCTAGCACCCTTCAATATAAACTTTGAATGATTGAATCATCATCATTAAAGCCTCTATAAATCAATATTTAACCCCAAGTTGATCAAATCTACCAAGACTTTATAGCACATGCTGCAACAAACATACATTTAGAAAACTACCAACAATATGAGAAGTCTCAATTCAATTCATAATAAGCCCAAACAATTTACAAGTGGTCACGCTAACTTCCTAAAAGTGGTGATAGCAAATCTAATACCATTGTCTAGGGACAAGATATGGAATTTCAATTGAAAGAGGGTACTAAAGTTATAGCCTTACCCCTTTTGAATTTGGGGCTAATTTATAGCTTTGAAAGTTCAAAGAATTTAGATAGATATATATATAACCGCGCCATTTTAGTGTATTTGTAAATTTTAGATAGATAAATGTGCTTTGTAAGCAATGTTCTTGGAGCAACAATAGCATTGTTCAATACGTGTGTAAAAGTCAGTACAATATGTTATACTGTAGTAAATTAAAGTAAAAGCGCGATAAACGGATTAAAGCTTCAGACCGGCAAAAGCGAACCAGAAAGTACTTTACAATGATCTTTATGCACTTTTCGACTATTCTGTTGTTCTTAAAGATTGTGATTGAGATTGTAGAGAATCAAATAAATGATGCATGTGGTTTCTTTAAAATGATGAAAGTGGTATCTCATCAATACTAATTACTACAATATGTTTATAAAAATATTGTTTACTTTAAAACCCGCTAAAGCTAGACCAAAAGCNGGTATGAGTTTTTTGGGAGGCATGACTGCCACCATCCTTAAAGGAAGAGCTCTATAAACAATAAGGCAAAAGTTATCCACACCCCTATTTGGGTTTTGGCACCCCTTTATTTTTCAACTTTTATTTATTTATTTATTTAATAATTTTGGTTTTGTTATAAAACTACAAAACTAAAAGTACAGAACACAAAATATAAAGTTTGATAAGTCAAAAGTTTTAAAAGACAGAGCTTAAAACGGCAAAAAAATATCTTTTCTTATTATCAGACTGAATAAATGTGATTGAGAAATGTGCCACTAACTTATAAAGGTACCCTAACATTACCCAAAAAAATAATTTTATCAATTGCAAAAGTTTGACTTATCAATAATATAAACGAGGGGTGCTAGAACCACAATATAAACTTTGAATGATTGAATCATCATCATTAAAAGCCTCTATAAATCAATATTTAACCCCAAGTTGATCAAATCTACCAAGACTTTATAGCACATGCTGCAACAAACATACATTTAGAAAACTACCAACAATATGAGAAGTCTCAATTCAATTCATAATAAGCCCAAACAATTTACAAGTGGTCACGCCAACTTCTTAAAAGTGGTGATAGCAAATCTAATACCATTGTCTAGAGACAAGATATGGAATTTCAACTGAAAGAGGGTACTAAAGTTATAGCCTTACCCCTTTTGAATTTGGGGCTAATTTATAGCTTTGAAAGTTCAAAGAATTTAGATAGATATATATATAACCGTGCCATTTTAGTGTATTTGTAAATTTGGATAGATAAATGTGCTTTGTAAGCAATGTTCTTGGAGCAACAATAGCATTGTTCAATACGTGTGTAAAAGTCAGTACAATATGTTATACTGTAGTAAATTAAAGTAAAAGCGCGATAAACGGATTAAAGCTTCTGACCGGCAAAAGCGAACCAAAAAGTACTTTACAATGATCTTTATGCACTTTTCGACTATTCTGTTCTTAAAGATTTTGATTGAGATTGTAGAGAATCAAATAAATGATGCATGTGGTTTCTTTAAAATGATGAAAGTGGTATCTCATCAATACTAATTACTGTTGTTCAGAAAAAAAATCAATACTAATTACTATACTACAATATGTTTATAAAAATATTGTTTACTTTAAAACCCGCTAAAGCTAGACCAAAAGCAAATATAAATTACTTGAGAGAGATCATATGTGCAAGAGAAGCTTGTCAATATTCATGAGACTTGCTTGGAAGCTCAATGCTTGTTACTTGGTCGAATATCATAACACAACTTTTTACACCTCAATAAACTACACATGTCATAAGTAAATCAAACAATTGAAGGTGACTATAGTTAACTCTGGATTCTGGAATCGTTTTCTAGGGACTTCTAAAGTCTCCTTTCATTCAACATGTAACACCTAGGTCGTGCCTGAGGCCCTGAGTGTATTTTTATGAATTTGTAGGAAAACCTCCACAGACTTCACATGTAGCTGGAATAGTTATATTTGCCTATCATCCTAGCCTTGTCTATTTTCTGCTGAATCGTTTATGGCTTTCCATATCGATCATATACCACATCAGTTGGCTATGAACCTCCCCTCTATTCTTATAATGTGATGCACACGTCTGTTTTAGAGGGGGGACCTTAGTGCAATCAAAACCAACAATAAAGGACCATGGCTGTTAAGCATAAGAGTTGGGGACTGTCTGAGTCAGAAAAAAAGGTTTTTCTAACTTGTGCCTTAGGGGCACAAGTTAAGCACACCAAAAGTACATAGGGACCCATATAAAAGTACACTTGTCTGTATTTTTATGTAAACTCCTATTTAAATTTTTGTGGGCCCATGTGTACTTATGGTGTGCTTAACTTGTGCACCTAGGGCACAAGTTAGAAAAACCCTTTTAAGCAAACCAAATGAGAACTCGTAATATAAGCCAGTTTATCCTCAAGATGATTATGTATGTCACTTTAGAAAACTAAAAATCTTGGCAATTCTCTCTGTCCATTAGTAGTTCAGAATCTTGGTCTGTGGTTGTCTCTCTTGCTTTTTCATATGTATGTAGTTTATACAGAAGACATAATTAATGCACGCATCAGAAGTAACATTTTCTGGACAAAGACAATAAAGAAAAGTTGAGTGGTTCCTTTCAGAATCGTCAAAAGTAAAAGACTATCACCAGCAGTTGTTTTCCACTTTGAAAGTAAATGCAATTTCATCCAAGTTCACGAGTTACTTTAATGACTACTTATCTGCATTTTTGTCATATCTAACAGTTTCACGTACAAACAATATATGTCATACATTATTTAAGGTTGTGAATTGAAGGCTGGTTACATCAGTTTTAGGTAAACCTAGCTCACTATAGGTACACAATTAAGGTTAGTTAGAAAAATGTCTAGAAACGATCGTGGAATACCACGGTTAGGCCGCTTATATTTGATTTAAAACAATAGTTCTTCTCCTCGGGTATCCTAAACAAAGAAAACATCATCCCTTTACCACTTTTGGTTTTCGAGACTCATTAGAACCAATCGTCGTGGACTGTCTGAGTAACAACACTTCATCAATTTGATCGTGTTTGGAGTTTGGACTATTTGAAATGCGTTTTTTCAGAAAAACGTAGCTCGAATTTAACTTTCTTCAGTTGTATTAGGTTTAGAGAAGCTATGAGCTTAGACCATGTGTAATGAGGCAAAGGTAGACGCGTTCTATGCCTTGTTGGCACCATGCAAGATGTGTTCCAACCATTACAACACCCAAAGGGGACGCGTCTTACGCAAGAAAAAAAGGGAAGTGGTCACTTATGCGACCGAGTTGAAAGGCAAAAAGGACGAATGTTTGTGTTTCTGTGGATGTTTATTACTTCGTAATTGATATTTTAAGGTATGTTTTTTGTGATGTCCTCGGTTTACTTATTACACTAAGTTGGTTAATAAGTAGTCATGAAAAGAGAAAGATGATGTGACAGTAGTGTCTGCGGTCTCTTGGTGGTCACCATTACACTTAGCCTTAACCATTTACCACCGTTCTCCATAGTTGACAATTGACAAATACGAACGGACATTTGGAATGTTTGTTGTTTTGAAAACATACTTTGATAAGTCTTATCAAAAAAAATTAACGAGATTAATTTCCGACAAGACGACTTAATCTGAGTTAAGTGAATCTACTGTGTAATCTCTCACTGTCAACAATTCAACATGATGCATAAATGTTCTCTGGTCCCTTTGGTCTTTATAATTAGGCCAGGACCACCTTACAATTGTATTAGAATCTTTTCTACAGCTGGAAACAGGCCCTTATTTCCTTTCATGGGGCTGGCTATGGCTTCCAAAAATGATTATGCAACTTATGAAGTAATCAAATGTAACAATAGAAGTTCCTAAAGATAGAGATGTATTTTGGAGTTGTTTTATGTCATGGTAATCAGATAATCACTTGTGTTCAAGTAATTGACAAATTTAAACATGCAAGTGTAACTTGAAACATACTAATTCTCATTTTTGTAACAATAAAAGTTAATAAAGTGTTGTAGAAAAGTTCTAATGCAATTTCTATATTCAATTAGCCATCATAATCAAAATATAGTGTGGTCTACTCTATCCCTTCTACAATAATGGCGCATGTTCTTGTATTATGATAGCATTCCACTTTCTCCCTTTTTGTTTCTAAACCTCGGAAGTTTGATCCTTTTTGGTTTACTTAAAGAAACAAGTCACTCCGAACCGATTTTTTGTTTCTTGCAAAACATTGATAACCGGCAACAAAAAGCATGAAGAAAGCAAGTTGTCCTCAGACTTTCTGCGCCTTGCCCGAACCACAATATTAGGAAGACAATGTTGACATTCTGATGGTTTAACTGATTTGGTAGCATGATTGACGCTAAGCAAGTGAGTCTTTCAAACTAAACTAAAGCTAATACAACAACTTTGGGTCATTAACAACTTCACAATAAATATTTAACGTGTGAAATAAAGAGAAGTAGGCCATTGTAGTATTTGATCAAGGCATGTGATCATAAATATATGCATACCAATCTAATCCTCAAAAAATTTCATCTTATCCATCTCAATCATCAACGTACAATTAATCTTTAATCTTTGTTTTCACCATATGTTCTTCAACCACAAAACATGTAAACACAAGCATATCCTATATTGCAAGACTAAAAATTAATATACAAAATAGTAAAACATACATACATATGGTTTCAAATACTCATTAACGTACTATATCAGATTAATAGTAATTGAACTAAATTCTATCAAACAGCTCTCTAAATACATATTTCAGTCACGAAACCAAACTTATACAGATATAACACTCCTTAGCCGCCATATCAAAACGTAACAAGCCGATAATCCACCCGGCCTCTTACTCTACAGGATCATCATTAGCCACGCCTATAGGGGACGACTCGACAGAAGACAACAATCTTTTCGGTGGAAGTAATATCGATCTACACAAAGGACAATTCACTTGTCCTTCATCTACCCATCTATCTAAACATTCTTGATGAAACACATGTTTACAGTTTACTAGCTCTCTAACTAAATCATCCGCACGTACACAATCTAAACAAACCGTACACACTTCACTTCCTACGTACGGACATACATAATCCTCGTACCGTACGATATTAACCCTATCTTTTATTGCAGCCGTCACTACATTGATAGGGACAGGCTGTAAAGAAGGCGAGGCGCCGTCAAGTATGAGAACATAACTGACGGCGCCTCCAGAAGCGTGATCATCAGGATCATGAGACTTGAAAAGACCTATACGAGATAGTGCTGATAAAATGAGTGATATGATATATGATGCAACGTTTGTTATAATAGTTATTGCGATTATTTGCGGGATTTTTAGCGCTAGATAAAAGAAACCCATGAAGATGAAATTATCTATGTAACAAAACAATCAAGTTGTATATAAGGGGTTTGTGAGATGATAGTGGTTTGTGTGTGTTTTGTAGTGAAGCTAAATGGTGGAAGATATGAACAAGGATAGACACTTGTGATTACTTTATTGCTACTCGTCAATTATATATTGCTGTTTTTTCTATTTTACTTTATGAAAATGGGATTTTCATGATGTGACAATATATATTTAAGTTTTGCTTGATTATAATGTGTAGTGCCTTTTTTTTATATAGATATAACACGGAGTATATCTAAAAAAGTTGACGTAGGATCAAAGATTATTTAATCCCCACTTTAGTGGGGAAAAGTGATTGATTAGTTTAGTTGTCTACTTGTCTTTTTCGTTTATGAATACATTACGGGTTTTCTTAGTAAAATTTGGAGATAAATATTCCATTACAAATAAATAGTTTAAGACACAAAGAAATTAATGTAAGACTAATTCAACGTTAAAAGAGCATGATAGTGACAAGTGAAATCTTATGTTTTGCTTAAAAAGTCGAGCGGATTTCCTTTTTATCATATTTATCCTTTCATTTCATTTTACACGCTCGACAATCACGGAACAAATAAGTAAGTGCAGAGGGTGTGGTCATGGGTTTAGTGTAGAGGGTGTGGTCATGGGTTTTGTCGACACGTCAGTTTTACATTAGCTTTTTTTCTCTTCAAAACTTTTTCTTTTAATTTTCTCTAAACCATTGCAGTACCTTATCGCTCTTTCATTATTTTTTTTTCTTATTATTATCATTTAAAAATATTCCTAAAACACAATTACTACTCTTAATACACACACAGAAAATAAAATAATATTTCTCTTTACTAAAAGTTTTTGTCTTGTTTTGTTATTTCAATCGGGACTCTAGTCCCGTGATAGTCCCACATGTTTTCCCACTAAGCGTGGCATGGATTTCTATGAAGTCTTGCTGACATGTCACCTATCTTTTAAGGTTTTCCCGCTCCAGACCCTCCACAAAGAGCAATGAGTAATATTACCAAGATGATCACAAAAAATCTCTGTTGAGATCAACTGTCTTTTACTATCAGCTAGCACAGATATTAAAGAGTTTTAAGCAACCAACAAACTTTCTCTCTCCAACCCTAACAAACTTTCTTGCAAATTCATCATTAAAAAACCTTTGATGCATCAATTTCAATCCAAATTACAAATGTAAACCATACATTCCATTCATAATTCATTTCTATACATTTTTATCGGATTAATTTTGTTTTTTCACATGTTTTAGGCGTACTTTTGTTATATTTCAAATTTTGCCTTAATGCCGAATAAAATAAAGATCTTCAAAAAGAAAACTGAAATTACCGAGTAGATTTGATGATTCAATTTGTGATTGGAATAAAAATAAGAGTAATTAGGGCAAAATGGGAACAAAAAGCATGAAGAAAGCAAGTTGTCCTCAGACTTTCTGCGCCTTGCCCGAATCACAATATTAGGAAGACAACGTTGGCATTCTGATGGTTTAACTGATTTGGTAGCATGATTGACGCTAAGCAAGTGAGTCTTTCAAACTAAACTAAAGCTAATACAACAACTTTGGGTCATTAACAAGTTCACAATAAATATTTAACGTGTGAAATAAAGAGAAGTAGGCCATTGTAGTATTTGATCAAGGCATGTGATCATAAATATATGCATACCAATCTAATCCTCAAAAAATTTCATCTTATCCATCTCAATCATCAACATACAATTAATCTTTAATCTTTGTTTTCACCATATGTTCTTCAACCACAAAACATGTAAACACAAGCATATCCTATATTGCAAGACTAAAAATTAATATACAAAATAGTAAAACATACATACATATTTCAGTCAAACAGCTCTCTAAATACATATTTCAGTCGTGAAACCAAACTTATACAGATATAACACTCCTTATCCGCCATATCAAAACGTAATAAGCCGATAATCCACCCAGCCTCTTACTCTACAGAATCATCATTAGCCACGCCTATAGGGGACGACTCGACAGAAGACAACAATCTTTTCGGTGGAAGTAATATCGATCTACACAAAGGACAATTCACTTGTCCTTCATCTACCCATCTATCTAAACATTCTTGATGAAACACATGTTTACAGTTTACTAACTCTCTAACTAAATCATCCGCACGTACACAATCTAAACAAACCGTACACACTTCACTTCCTACGTACGGACATACATAATCCTCGTACCGTACGATATTAACCCTATCTTTTATTGCAGCCGTCACTACGTTGATAGGGACAGGCTGTAAAGAAGGCGAGGCGCCGTCAAGTATGAGAACATAGCTGACGGCGCCTCCAGAAGCGTGATCATCAGGATCATGAGACTTGAAAAGACCTATACGAGATAGTGCTGATAAAATGAGTGATATGAAATATGATGCAACGTTTGTTATAATAGTTATTGCGATTATTTGCGGGATTTTTAACGCTAGATAAAAGAAACCCATGAAGATGAAATGATCTATGTAACAAAACAATCAAGTTGTATATAAAGGGATTGTGAGATGATAGTGGTTTGTGTGTGTTTTGTAGTGAAGCTAAATGGTGGAAGATATGAACAAGGATAGACACTTGTGATTACTTTATTGCTACTCTCGTCATTATATATTGTTGTTTTTTCTATTTTACTTTATGAAAATGGGATTTTCATGATGTGACAATATATATTTAAGTTTTGCTTGATTATAATGTGTAGTGCCTTTTTTTTATATAGATATAATACGGAGTATATCTAAAAAAGTTGACGTAGGATCAAAGATTATTTAATCCCCACTTTAGTGGGGAAAAGTGATTGATTAGTTTAATTGTCTACTTGTCTTTTTCGTTTATGAATACATTACGGGTTTTCTTAGTAAAATTTGGAGATAAATATTCCATTACAAATAAATAGTTTAAGACACAAAGAAATTAATGTAAGACTAATTTAACGTTAAAAGAGCATGATAGTGACAAGTGAAATCTTAAGTTTTGCTTAAAAAGTCGAGCGGATTTCCTTTTTATCATATTTATCCTTTCATTTCATTTTACACGCTCGACAATCACGGAACAAATAAGTAAGTGTAGAGGGTGTGATCATGCGTTTTGTCGACACGTCAGTTTTACATTAGCTTTTTTTCTCTTCAAAACTTTTTCTTTCAATTTTCTCTAAACCATTGCACTACCTTATCTTTCTTCCATTATTTTTTTTTCTTATTATTATCATTTAAAATATTCCTAAAACGCAATTACTACTCTTAATACACACACAGAAAATAAAATAATATTTCTCTTTATTAAAAGTTTTTGTCTTGTTTTGTTATTTCAATCGGGACACTAGTCCCGTGATAGTCCCACATGTTTTCCCACTAAGCGTGGCATGGATTTCTATGAAGTCTTGCTGACATGTCACCTATCTTTTAAGGTTTTCCCGCTCGAGACCCTCCACAAAGAGCAATGAGTAATATTACCAAGATGATCACAAAAAATCTCTGTTGAGATCAACATATTAAAGAGTTTTAAGCAACCAACAAACTTTCTCTCTCCAACCATAACAAACTTTCTTGCCAATTCATCATTAAAAAACCTTTGATGCATCAATTTCAATCCAAATTACAAATGTAAACCATACATTCCATTCATAATTCATTTCTATACATTTTTATCGGATTAATTTTGTTTTTTCACATGTTTTAGGCGTACTTTTGTTATATTTCAAATTTTGCCCTAATGCCGAATAAAATAAAGATCTTCAAAAAGAAAACTGAAATTACCGAGTAGATTTGATGATTCAATTTGTGATTGGAATAAAAATAAGAGTAATTAGGGAAAAAGTGGAAAAAGAAAAAAGAAAAGAAAAGAAAAGAAAAAGGTAGTGGTGAGGTGATTAAAAAAGGAAGTGATGAGGTTACCACTGGTGGTTGTAATGATTTGGGAATAAATGACGGGGTTGATAATAGAGAGATTGGAACTGAATTAGGTAATGATTTTCTTCCATTGAATGCGACCTTTCACAAAAAAAAAATAAAAATAAAAAAAAAAAAAAAAAAGCAAGTAATGTATCTGTTGTTAATGATGCTCATATTGTTGATGGTTTGGAAAATAACTGTGATGATACTGATAATGCATTCTCTGATAACAATGTTAATAAGAATTGTGATAGTAGTATAAATGCTAATGACAATGTTGTTAAAAGTTCTTATGCAAAAATCACTACTGCACTTATTAGATAACAAATTAGAGATAATTCCTACTTTGACTAATGATGAATGAAGGGAAGTGGTGGTGTTTGATGATGAGCTTATTGAGATAGGGAGTAACAAATGGCAAATAATTGTTTGTGGTTTCTTCCTAGGATGTAAAGTACCATTTCTAGAGGCTGAATATCACTTACGAAGAATGTGGTCAAAATATGGTTTGGGTAAACTGTTTGTTAATGCTTCTGGAGTTGTTGTTGTTGTTGTTGTTGGTTTTTTTTTTTTTTTTTTTTTTTTTTTTTTTTTTTTTTTTTAGTTTAGACGTGAAGAAGGAATGAAACTTGCGTTAGAAAATGGTCCAAGGATGGTGAGTAATAAGCCTCTGTATGTGCAAAAATGAAGTGTTGAGCTGAACATAGATATATGCGAACCTAAAAGTTTACCTGTATGGGTCAAATTGATTAACATACCTATGGAAGCCTGGAGTACTAAAGGTATAAGTACCATTTCCAGTTGCTAAAGAAAGCCTTTGATTATGGATGAGATGACTACTAGGATGTGCATAAAAGAGGAAGGTAGGCTTGGTTTTGCTAGAGTTTTAGTGGAGCTTAATGCTGATAAGCTGTTGAAAGAACAAGTTGAAATTGTGTATAAGCAAAAACAGTTAAGCAGTAATGTTACCAAATTTGTGAAGGTGTAATATGCTTGGAAACCTCTACATTGCAGTCAGTGTTCAGTGTTTAGGCATGATACTAGTAAGGGTAGTAGTAAGGGTAAGGTTGCTAGAAATGCACAAAGTGTGGTCAATGATTTGGAGGGTGAAAAGGAATTTACTAAAGTAAGATAAGTCGGAAGAAATCAAGTACTTGATAGAAGAAATTTCAATGGTAATAACAGAAATAAGAAAGGTGCTAATAATGCTAGAAATAATGTTGAAAACAATGCTATGGGTAGAGGTTAAAAGAATGGGAAGGACATAGTTAAATTTAGAAGGAAAACAATGGAAATGTTGGAAATGGTGGGAATGTGCAAGGAACTGAGACTAGTAATAAGGAGTAGACTAAAAATGGTTCAGGTGCTCATAGAAAAAAGAATAAGAAAGACAACAAGGGGGATGATAAAACAAGGAACAAACAGAGTTATGGAAATAGATTCTTAGCTTTTGAATCAGATTAAGTGACTGAGGAAGAGGGTTTGGATGCAGAAAGGAAGAAGATTATGGATCAGTTTGTTAGTAATAATGGGCAACGGGCAACCTAATGTGAGTGACACAAGTGATTGGACAGGAACCATGTTTCACTACTTTAAAAAAAGATGGGAAGCCAAACTAAACATGGAGGAGGAAGATATATTGGAAATGGATATGTAACTGGAATAGCTATGGCTAAGAATTGATGGAAGGTATTGGTGAGGTATCCCTTCCCTAAGGGTTTTTCTATGCTACTAAGTCAATAATAGTATGGTAGATTAGTTAAATAAATGGTATGGATTTAAAAATGGCAATTTGGAACATTAGAGAGCTGATACCTCTAGTAAAGAAAAAGAAGTAAAAAAGTTTATTGTTGATGAAAAATTGTCTATGTGTGTAGTTTTGGAATCACATATTAAGTATCCAAAAATTAAGTCTGTTTGTAGTTTTAATTTCGGACCTTGGGATTGGGTAGCAAATGGAGAAAATAATAGTAAAGGAAGTAAGAATATGGTTAGGTGGAATAGTGATAGTGTTAAAGTCTAGCCTATTGTTATTCATATTCAATTTGTGTTTATGTTGGTAGAATCTTTTAAGGCTCATGTGATGTTTTATTGTTCAGCCATTTATGCTTCAAATTCTGGGTATGAAAAGAGAAAATTATGGAGAGATTTAGAGGCCTCAAAACAAATAATCAATGATTATCCTTGGGTAATTATGGGTGACTTCAATGTGACTTTGAAATTAGAAGAACACATTGCTAGTAGCTCAACTCCATCTCAAGACATTATTGAATTTCAAGATTGCGCTAACAAGACTGAAATGGAGGATATTAATAGTAATAGTTTCAGTACAGTTGGACTAAGAGTTTGAAGAATCCTCAATGTAAAACTCCTAAGAAACTGGACAGAGTGATGGTGAATCATTATTTTATGACTAGTTAGCATATGGCTTATGGTTTTTATCTTCCATTTCAAATCCCTGATCACTCCCCTGGTGTTCTAGTTAAGAAAGGGAAAAAAAACCATAACCCATATGCAAAAAAATTTAAGGCTGCTTGGAAGGTAATTGGGCAGGATGTGTGTTTGGAAGTAAAAGATTTTTTTGATTCAGAAAAGCTTCTTAGTGACGTAAATGCTATCTCGCTCCTAAAATTAACACCCGAAAAAAAATATCTGATTATAGGCCTATTACATATGGTAATGTACTTTACAAATGCATTAGCAAAATATTAACCAATAGAATTAAAGGAGTACTGGGCAAATTGGTTAATGAAAATCAAAGTGATTTTATTCCAAGGAGGCAAATTACTGATAATATTTTGTTAATTCAAGAATTGATGAGGGGGTATAATAGAAAACATCAAGTGNAAAAAAAAAAAAAAAGTCTATGATACACCTAATTGGACTTTTTGGAATATGTTTAAAAGGGTTTTGGGTTTCATTCTAAGATGGTTAAGTGGATCATGACTTAACAACAAAGTTTTTAGTGAATATTAATGGTAGACTTCAAAAGTGGTAGAGGGTTAAAAAAAAGGAAACCCTATTTTCCTTATCTTTTTACTCTGTCTATGGAAATATTCAATCTCATTATGAAAAAGAAAATTAGTCTAAATCCTGAGTTCAGATATCATTTTGGGTGTAAAATGCTGAAAATCACCCATCTTTGCTCTGCTGGGAACCTCATAGTTCTATGCAATGGTGATGAATGCTCTATTTAGGTCATAAAGCTTGATTTAGAGGATTTCAGTAGCATGTCAGGTCTCAAACCTCATCTGAATAAAAGTACTGTGTTTTGGGGGGATTGTCTAAAACAGAACAAAATAAGACCCTGCAAATACTACCATTTTTTATTGGAAATTTACCCATAAGATATCTTGGTGTTCCCTTAATAACCAAGTAGTTGAGCATTAATGATTGTAAACCTTTAATGGAGAAAGTTAAGAGCAGAATCGATAACTGGAAGAACAAATTTCTCTCTTATGCCGGTAGATTACAACTCACTGCATCTATTCTATCTTCCTTAAATCAATATTGGGCCTCTGTGTTTCAACTGCCAAAAACTATTTTCAAGGACCTTAAAAAGTTATTTAAAGGCTTTCTTTGGTGCCAAGGTGAATTGACAAGAGGTGAAGCCAAAGTATCTTGGAGCTCTATTTGCAGACCAAAGGATCATGGTGGTTTATGATTGAAAGATATAAGCCTATGGAATGATGTTCTACTTATTAAGCATATGTGGAATATAGCTTCCAAGAAAGATTCTATGTGGGTCAAATGGATTCATGAGGAATGATTGAAAAGGAAAAGCATCTTGGAAATTGTAGCTGATATCAATACTAGTTCAGGATGGAAGAATCCGTTGAAGCTTAGAAATAAAGTTGAAAATCATATGATCCATAAATTGGCAATGGTAGGAATAATTCAGTGGAATGATCGATGAAATGATATTTGTCCCTTTATACAGTTTATAACAAATATAGACATATATGATACAATATTCAATAAGGAAGCAAGTGTAGCAGATCTTATTGTTAATGACAGGTGGAAATGGGATGAAATATGAAACTCCAAAATTTACTATTCTAAATCAACTTCTAGTACCTACTCTACATGAAGAGATAAAAGATGAGGTTAGGTAGTTAACAAATGAAAGGAAGATTGTTTAGTTTGCTACTGGTGAGGTATCGAATAATTTGAATAGCCAAACCAAACTGTCCCTTGGAAGTCATTGACTTTGTTCTCACAGTGTACTCCCAAACACTCATTTATGATATGGATGGCTATTCAAGGTAGACTGAAGACTCAAGACAGACTTGCTTAGTGAAATCCAAACTTGGTTTTAGTCTGTGCTTTTTATGTGGTAAGTGTCCTGACTGACATGATCATTTATTCTTTTAGTGTGATTTTTCTAAGAAAGTTTGGCATGCTGTGCTTCAAAAGATGAACCGTAATCTACCTAATAAATGGTCACTGCTTATTCCTACAATGATCAGTTTGCGTTTAAGAAATAGCATTGGGAAAATAGTTAGAAAACTGCTTCTTGGTGCTACTGCTTATCAAATATGGCAAGAAAGAAATCAAAGAAATTTTTCACTCAAAAAGAGAACAGAGGAAGTGATTATTCAGTTGTTGTGGAGAACCTAAGACTTTCTTTAGTGAGTCTAACAGTTAAAAATACTATTGCAGAAAGAGACATGGAGAACAAATGGAATATTAAAATGGTAAGGAATGGTGATAAGGATAAAAATGATTGGAATATGGATTTTCAGAAGTTGAGATGTTAGAATTCTTGCAACTGTGATAAATAGGGTGAATTATGAAACATGAGACTACCCTGATTTATCAAATGGTATTGGATTTGGCACTGTTTGGACAAACCTCTATATGATCTTATTTTATGGTGATGCCTACTTGTGATAGGATCTTACTTCTATATGTGAGGATGTAGCTACATATGGTGCTAGGGTAATCTTGCAAGTAGGAAATGTAGCCTAGTTCTGTAGCTATTCATAGAGGTTATGGTTTATTTGGTAGAGTCCTAATCAATGGTGATGCCATACTTTTATAGGACATGTAAAGTTGATACTGTTTCACGTTACATGTTCTGTTTTGAGTATGAAAATGTAGCTATTGATTGGTTGGGCTAGCAATTTAGTGATACTGCACTTTGATGATGCCACATTGTGATAGGATCTTGAAGTCATTTGTGAGGTTGGAGCTGCAAGTGACTTTCAAGGTAATCTTACAATGGGGAAATGTAGTTGAAGTGATGGTATGTCCTAAATAGCCTGGTGAAAATGGTGACATATAGGTGAATGGAAAGTTTAGTGTGTTTGTTTTAGTATTATTAGACTGTATAGTCTTACTGTAGTATCCAAGTGTTATATTTGTTTCTAGCTTTTTAAAGGGTTTTTGGAATATGTCCAACTCCTTTTAAGTATGCTTGTATTGTATATATTTTTTGATGGAGTAATATAATTCACATTTTCACCAAAAATATAAAATAAATAAATAAATAAATAAATAAAAATATTGAAGAATTTTAGTGATCAGGTAACATTTGTAGTTAAGCTAGCTATTTCATAATCGGTCATATTTAGATTTCTGTAACAAAAACTATGAGTATGATAAACATCCTTTATTTTTTTTATTTTTTTCTTTCTTAACTAATACGGCTAACGTCAGAAAGTTATTCAAAATCACTTCACCGTGGTGAAGAAGGTTATTTCTGCATAAGAGTTTTACATTCCAAATAAAAATTGTAACATATAAAGTTTACATCCCACAAAAGTTTATATCCCAAATAAACTTCACATGTGATCCTTCTTTACTATGCATAAACAATGGCATGTAAAGGTGGTTGAGCTAATTCCAATTATGATGACTAGAAAATTATCCTAAAATTACTTCCAAATACCGCAGTCCTTTAAACATAACTTTATATTAGTACTATAGCAGCCAAGTGAAACTTCAACATTAACATGCTTTTTATTACAAATCACTTGCAACATAAAAAGAATGGCTAAAAAGGATTTAACATGTTTCATTATAATTGGGCTAGGAAGCCCAAACTAAATGGGAGCAAGAAACTCAAACTTGGCTTAACGAACTCTTAGCCACATACCCTATGTGGCCCATAACACCTTATTCAACCCTCTTAAGTCATATAGACCATTGTTTGAGAGCTCAATCATCCATAAAATAGTAAAATGTACAAATGCAGAATTATTAATGTGCAAGAATCAAGGTTCTAATATCTTTTTCTTTTTCTGCTAAAAATAAAAATCACATATCTTCATCTTTCATCTTCATCCACTCCCTTAATCACATTCATTTATTTACAATCCTATTGTTTGTGATCCTTGAACACAGATTAATGAATAGATAAAAGACCCTTAATTGCATGATTTGAACACCCCATCATTATTGTTTACATCAAGAGTATTCAAAATCCACAAATTTCACAAGGTAATCCTTGAATCACACCTTCAGTACATATTTATCACATGTTTATTACATTACATTCATTTATGATATGCAACAACCTCTTTGATTTTCACAATCATATATTTTATTAATCTTATTGTATCATGTTTTTTTTTTTTTGTTGATTCGCCCCCACAAATAATAACCATGAACACTATAGTACATTCACATGTTTCTTGAATTTGCTCTTATCTTCTGAATTTACATGTGATTTACTTTAACCTTTTTTGTCATTTATAGAAACATGTTTTTACACATAACTTAATCATGAAAAATGTGAAGGTAGCACATTTTTTCGTCAAGTTCTCCTTATCTTCTCATAATATATAGAGGTACTCATTTTACCCTTTTGTCACTATATGTAAGATTAGAATGTTTTGCTTTCCATGGTATTAGCATGTACTATACTTTCACTTTTTTCCCATGTAAGTAGCTTTATATCCTTACTTCTATATGTGAGGATGTAGCTACATATGGTGCTAGGGTAATCTTGCAAGTAGGAAATGTAGCCTAGTTCTGTAGCTATTCATAGAGGTTATGGTTTATTTGGTAGAGTCCTAATCAATGGTGATGCCATACTTTTATAGGACATGTAAAGTTGATACTGTTTCACGTTACGTGTTCTGTTTTGAGTATGAAAATGTAGCTATTGATTGGTTGGGCTAGCAATTTAGTGATACTGCACTTTGATGATGCCACATTGTGATAGGATCTTGAAGTCATTTATGAGGTTGGAGCTGCAAGTGACTTTCAAGGTAATCTTACAATGGGGAAACGTAGTTGAAGTGATGGTATGTCCTAAATAGCCCGATGAAAATGGTGACATATAGGTGAATGGAAAGTTTAGTGTGTTTGTTTTAGTATTATTAGACTGTTATAGTCTTACTGTAGTATCCAAGTGTTATATTTGTTTCTAGCTTTTTAAAGGGTGTTTGGAATATGTCCAACTCCTTTTAAGTATGCTTGTATTGTATATATTTTTTGATGGAGTAATATAATTCACCTTTTCACCAAAAATATAAAATAAATAAATAAATAAATAAAAATATTGAAGAATTTTAGTGATCAGGTAACATTTGTAGTTAAGCTAGCTATTTCATAATCGGTCATATTTAGATTTCTGTAACAAAAACTATGAGTATGATAAACATCCTTTATTTATTTATTTATTTTTTCTTTCTTAACTAATACGGCTAACGTCAGAAAGTTATTCAAAATCACTTCACCGTGGTGAAGAAGGTTATTTCTGCATAAGAGTTTACATTCCAAATAAAAATTGTAACATATAAAGTTTACATCCCACAAAAGTTTATATCCCAAATAAACTTCACATGTGATCCTTCTTTACTATGCATAAACAATGGTATGTAAAGGTAGTTGAGCTAATTCCAATTATGATGACTAGAAAATTATCCTAAAATTACTTCCAAATACCGCAGTCCTTTAAACATAACTTTATATTAGTACTATCACAACTCCGTATTATATAACTTTAACAGCAGCCAAGTGAAAAGTACTTCAACATCAACATGCTTTTTATTACAAATCACTCGATGTTCTAAAAGGCGTGAGGCGTGGCGTGGCGGCGTAGCCACGCCTCAAGCCTTACGCGCCTTTGCGAAGCCTTGGCGTTTCTTAAGGCGTGCTTAAGGCGGCAACAAAATATTTATAAATTTATGTATTTATTATTTTATATCATTTTATAAGAGCAATTTCAAATACTAAAGCTCAAATCCCAAATAGCCAGGCCCAAATACGAGGCCCAAGTAGGAATTAAGTTTTAAAATTACGAGGCCCAAGAAAGAAATAACCCAAATACTTGAAATTCAAGCCCAAATCCATAAATCCCGTAAATGCTTCTAAAAATGGCGTCACGCCTTACCAAAAAGGCGCGCCTTTGCACGCCTTTTCGCGCCTTATTCCAGGCCTTTTGACACGACGCCTATACATCACGCCTTGGTCCATTTCGTGGCGCCGAGGCCACGCCTCGCGCCTTTTAGAACACTGCTTGCAACATACGGAGTAAATTAACAAAAGAATGGCTAAAAAGGATTTAACATGTTTCATTATAATTGGGCTAGGAAGCCCAAACTAAATGGGAGCAAGAAACACTTAACGAACTCCTAGCCACATAAACTATGTGGCCCATAACAGCTTATTGAACCCTATTAAGTCATATTGACCATTAGTTTGAGAGCTCAATCATCCATAAAATAGTAAAATGTACAAATGCAGAATTATTATTGTTCAAGAATCAAGGTTCTAATCTCTTTTTCTTTTTCCGCTAAAAATAAAAATCACATATCTTCATCTTTCATCTTCATCCACTCCCTTAATCACATTCATTTATTTACAATCCTATTGTTTGTTATCCTTGAACAAAGATTAATGAATAGATAAAAGACCCTTAATTGCATGATTTGAACACCCCATCATTATTGTTTACATCAAGAGTATTCACAATCAACAAATTTCACAAGGTAATCCTTGAATCAACACCTTCAGTACATATTTATCACATGTTTATTACATTACATTCATTTATGATATGCAACAACCTCTTTGATTTTCACAATCATATATTTTATTAATCTTATTGTATATTTGTATCATGTTTTTTTTGGTGATTCGCCCCCACAAATAATAACCATGAACACTATAGTACATTCACATGTTTCTTGAATTTGCTCTTATCTTCTGAATTTACATGTGATTTACTTTAACCTTTTTTGTCATTTATAGAAACATGTTTTTACACATAACTTAATCATGAAAAATGTGAAGGTAGCACATTTTTTCGTCAAGAGTTCTCCCTATCTTCTCATAATATATAGAGGTACTCATTTTACCCTTTTGTCACTATATGTAAGATTAGAATGTTTTGCTTTCCATGGTATTAGCATGTACTATACTTTCACTTTTTTCCCATGTAAGTAGCTTTATAGGAAAGGTAAAATGTTAATGGACACAGTTTTGTAGTTGCATATAATTATAAAAATCCAGTAAAAACTTATAAAGAGTAAAAGTCTGATTCATTAATCATACAGTAATCTATTTGGTGGTTTTGAACTTTTGATATCTAAGGTAAATGCTTAATCATTTTCCAATACACTCTCCTATAACATCATGCAATGTAGATATAAGTACATAACACATATGCTGTTACACACTAATTATAAACCATTACATTTTTGCAGATGGATACAAGACACGATCATCGTTCTATTGAAATATCACTACAAGCACAATCCACAAACAAAACCTACATTGGGACTACCGTTTGTGCAGGAGGGGGATGCGGCCTCACAGATGCAAAGACTAGCTCAAAAGAATCAAAAGAACGATCATCGTCCATGTGGAAGCTACTAGCGGGAATTATAATATGTTTCCTTTTCATGACAGTTGAAGTTGTTGGTGGAATTAAAGCAAATAGTCTAGCAATTTTAACAGACGCCGCTCATTTGTTATCAGATGTTGCTGCTTTTGGAATATCGCTGTTCTCGGTTTGGGCTTCAGGGTGGGAAGCTACCCCACGTCAATCCTACGGGTATTTCAGGATTGAAATACTTGGAACATTAGTATCTATTCAAATAATATGGTTACTAACGGGGATATTAGTTTATCAAGCTATAGATAGACTTGTCAATGGTTTGGCTGAAGTTGAAGGTGGTCTTATGTTTGGAATATCGGCAGTTGGTTTGGTTGTCAACATTTTCATGATCTTCATACTTGGCCATGAACATGGTCATGGACATCATGATCATGATCATGGACATGATGACCATGATCATAAGCATGGACTTACCGTCACTCATCATGATGGACATAATGAAAATACTCAACCTCTATTGAAATCCTACCCAACAAATACAAATGAACCAAATATAAATGTTCGAGGTGCATATCTTCATGTTCTTGGGGATTCAATTCAGAGTATTGGTGTCATGACCGGTGCTGCAATAATATGGTATAATCCGAATTTAACAATTGTTGATCCTATATGTACACTTTTGTTTTCCATTATAGTGTTCTATACAACCATCAACATTTTGCGCGATATTTTAGAGGTTTTGATGGAAAGTACACCACGAGAGATAGATGCAACGCGTTTGGAGAATGGTCTTTGTGCCATTGATGAGGTGGTTGCCATACATGAATTGCATATATGGGCGATTACCGTTGGGAAAGTGTTGTTAGCGTGTCATGTAAAGATCAGGCGCGATGGTAATGCTGAAATGGTGTTGGATAAGGTTGTGGACTATATTAGAAGGGAATATAAAATCAGTCATGTTACAATCCAGATTGAAAGAGAATAGAAATTTTTATGTAACTTTCAAGTATTAGATCCTATTTCATACAGTAGTTGTTTGTTCTCTGTATTGTCTTTCGAACGATTGTTTCGCTTTTGCAAACAAAGTTTCTAAAGAGTCTTGGCGTTGTTTATCTACGGATAAAGGTTTTTGAATCACGGAAGCATAACATTTTTGCCCAGGTCTTGCGGGGTTTCCACAGGATCGAATTGATAAGATATACCAGAATATGATTCTATATTAACTACAACATAAAAGTGTTTACATTGTATTTCTGGACACACATTAAACGTTACATGTAAATGACTATTTACAAGGTTCCAACCGGTGTGTTGAACCATTGTGTCCATTCGGTGTATTAACCGAAATAACTACCTAATAACTAACTTTCATAACCGCCATAACTAACTTTCGGTTATTAACTAACTAACTAACAATATTGGTCCTTAGTCTATCGTTATTTACATGTGTACACCGAGCCTATCAAGACTTATTCAATTATGGTGCAACATTTCCCCCCTAATTGTTTAAGTCTTGTTCTCCGAATCTTCATGCTCTTCTCCGTGTTTTTCTTCACATTGCCTTCTATCCTGACCCCAAACTTTGTCTTGTTCATTTCTTCATTCTGTAATCTCTGCATCTTCCTGCTTGCCTTATGGGTCTCTTCTCCCACTTCTCTTCTTGGCTTCTCATTCCAGGGCACCTAGCAGTCTCATGGTACACATTTATCATGTCAATGAACCTTCTATAGCAATCTCTTATTGCTTCCTCTTCACCATTTGTCAGGCCATTGTATTCTTGCAATTTTCTTTCATTATGTCGCGTTCAAGAGCAGTCCTTTCTCGCTAGCCTCTTCCTTCCGGTACCACGCTATCCTTTCAAGAGTCAAAACGTTTTCATTTTCTTCCTTTGTGTCGCGTTCCAACAGTCCCCACAAAGTTCTTCAACAACGTTGTCTTTTTCCTTCCCTTTGTTGTCGCGTTATGCAGTCCCAACAAAGTCTCCACCGTATTCCTTGGCCAGCGTATTCCTTGGTGTCTTTTCCTTCTAATTTTTTTGATCTTCTTGATCAAAAGTTGAATCAAACTCTTGCAATCTTGGAGCCTTCGCTCTGATACCAGTTTTGCATAGGTCTTGCGGGGTTTCCACAGGATCGAATTGATACGATATACAAGAATCTGATTCTATATTAACTACAACATAAAAGTGTTTACATTGTATTTCTGGACACACATTAAACGTTACATGTAAATTACTATGTATAAGGTTCCAACCGGTGTGTTGAACCATTGTGTCTATTCGGTATATTAACCGAAATAACTACCTAATAACTTTCATAACCGCCATAACTAACTTTCGGTTATTAACTAACTAACTAACAATATTGGTCCTTTGTCTATCGTTATTTACATGTGTACACCGAGCCTATCAAGACTTATACAATTATGGTGCAACAAACACTAATATGTCTATGATATCACTGAATCGTCTTTAGGAAAGCGATTATAAACAAACAGAGTTGCGATTATAAACAAACAGAGTTTGGTTCAATAAAGATTAAAAATATAATAATAATAATAATAATAATAATAATAATAATAATAATAATAATAATAATAATAATAATAATAATAATAATAAAATCAAATGAATCAATCTCATTTATCATTTTTTTATAAAAACAATAAAAATAACTTTCACCTTCATTTTTTAAAATTCAATATCTCGCAAACCATTGATCGTTCGACGACACTAATCATACCATCGCGACAAGCATAAAATTATCTTTCATTTGATGATTAACATCATACTTTCGATGAAATTTTATCCCGGCTTTTTTGTGGGTCTAAGGTTTATAGTTAGAGTTTAGGTTTTTTAGGGTTTAAGAGTTACGCTTTTTAGAGGTTTTTTATGGGTTAGTGGTTTAGGGTTCCTTGGGTTTATTTGGAGTTTAGGGGTTTTCAGAGGTTAGGGTTTAGGGATTTTTGGGTTTAGAGGTTAGGGTTTTTAAGGTTTGGGGTTTTAGAGGTTTTGGGATTGGGTTAACAATTCTCAAGATTTTAAATTTGACACCCGCAAAGAACGATATAGAAAAGACTTCGTCGAAATATACGTTGTTGGATATCTATAAAAAGATAATTTTATTCTTGTCGTAATGGGGTAAATATTTTCATCTAACGATTAACGATTTATGAAATATTTTGTAAATGTGAAAGTAATTTTATTGTTTTGATCAAAAAATAAAAATAAATAGTTGAGATTAGGGGTGAAAACGAGCCGAGCCGAGCCCGAGCCTGTCAGAGCTCGAGCTCGGCTCGTTTACATATGTAAAGCTCGAGCTCGTTTCGAGCCTTATATTTTGAGCTCGAGCTCGGCTCGTGAAAATTTTCACAAGCTCGAGCTCGGGCTCGACTAATTTATATGAAGTTTTAAAGAAAACAAAGTTTAAATAGAGCTCGGCTCGTTAATTACATAAGGCTCGAGCTCGTTTACTACTTTTAAGCTCGTTTATACGTATAGACAATATATATACGTATATATTTCTAGGGCTCGTTTAGGCTCGCGAGCCTACTCGAGCTTTTCGTATAGAGCTCGGGCTCGAGCTCGATTATTAAATGAGCTCAAACTTAGGCTCGAGCTCGGGCTCGAGCTCGTTTAGGCTCGGCTCGTTCGAGCTTTTTACCGATCCGATCCTGAGCTTTTTACAAGCGGCTCGGCTCGTTTCCACCCCTAGTTGAGATTAACTCATTTGATCTTTAGTTATTTTCTGTGATCTTCATCGATCCAACCGTTAAACAAACATGTGAAAAGATCCACATGTTATTCAACAATTTTATGCCTAGAATCTTGACAAGTATTTCTAAAGTTTTGACATTTCCATGTGGTGCCATGTGTAAAGTGAAACTTGCTTGTCATGTGGCATGACTCTTGATTAGTAAACCATGTTCTTTTTCATTATATTCTACCTTTTTTAACTTGCTGTCCATTATAGAAAAAGGAGAGAAAAGGGAATATTTGAATATATGATTGGCATACTACAACAGTAAATATCAAGTTTATTAATGAGAAAAGGGAATATTTGAATATATGATTGGTCCGACGTGGCATGCGCGTTGGCGGCGTTACCAGCGTTGCCAACGGCGTTGGTTTGGGTGTTAAACCACCGACCGTGCGTTGGTTTGCAATTTATTTATTTATTTATTAAAAAAGTGATACTTAGAGGAACCAAGAAGGAAAAAAAAATTGGAGGAAATGTTGACTGTCTATGTATTTGCAGCCAACGAAGAAGACAAAAAAAATGGAGGAAAAGTTATATTTTCACATGTTTGTTTACCGACTCGAATGGACCGGACCGACAGAAGAACCGACCGAGACCGGACCGGACCGGACCGACCACATTCGGTCCAGTCATCGGTCTTGGCTTTTTGGTTAATTCGGTCCTCGGTCCGGTCGGTATGGTCCGGTCCGGGGCTTTGTTGGACCGGACCGACCGAGACCGGACCGGACAGGACCGACCACATTCGGTCCGGTCCTTGGATTTTTGGCTAATTCGGTCCTCAGTCTTGTCGGTCCGGTCCGGTCCGGTCCTGGACTGATGCTCACCCTTAAACATGTGTTAGTTTGGATTGGGCAGTTGATTGTTTGGATTCGGCTTGTGTTTATTTGTTTTTTTAATTTTTTTTGTAATTTTAATTTTGTAATCAGAAAAAAAATATTATTTGTATTTTAGTTTAATAAATGAAAAATAAGTTTGTTTGAAAAAATTGAAAAGAAAAAAAAAATGTGTCTCAAAAAAGATGGTGTCACTACTACAAAATGAAGTTAAAGCAACACCAACAAAGTGTTATGGACGTTAATGGATATTATAAGGGAGAGGTGTTTTTAGGTGTTGGTATTAAAAGTGAGGATGCTGATGTGTCTATACTTTTTGATGTTATTGATGTTACGACACCTAACGCTCTAAGATACATAAAAGGGTCCAAACTAAACTTATTCAAAGAAGTTAGGAAGAGTAAATAACAAGTTTATTAATGAGACAATAGACAAGGATACCATACAAGAGTTCTAAAGTATACAGTAACTAAGATACATAAAACTATAAAAGGGTCCAAACTAAACATATTCAAAGAAGTTAGGCAGATCAAGTAGATTTAGTGGCCATGAACATATCCAAACAGTTCTCAGTTGCAAGTCCTCTATTCCAGAACTTGTCGTAGTATTCACCGTATGTGAACGGTCTATAAACAGCGGGCTGATCTTCGGTTACCAATTCTGGGGCTGGACTAATCACTGCATCACGCGATGGGCAGTAAAACGTTGGTATAGATATTCGTTCTTTGTCACAATTCACCACAGCTCTATGCAAAATGCTCTTGTACTTGTCATTGCTTAGTACCTATATACAAAAAAATAAACACAAACTAAATAAAAAGAAATTTATGCGACGTATATCCACGAGTAAGCACTCTTTTATCCGTTACAATTAGATTACTAAAGTTTGAACAGAATCATTGGAATAGTTATATACCTGAATTTGATCGCCAATATTGATAATAAACGTATTAGGAACTGGATCAACCGCGACCCATTTCCCATCTTTCAATACTTGTAAACCGGGGACATCATCTTGGAGCAAAATAGTAATAAGATTAAGATCCGTATGACCCGGCAACCCGTAAGTTAAATCAGGTTGTGGGCAAGGCGGATAATAATTCAAAGCCATATGTTGCCCATGTTTCCCCAATTGTTTCCCAATATAATCCCTTTCAAGGCCTAAACTCTCCGAAATAGCCTCAACCAGTTCCAATGCCAACCCTCTAACACTCGTACAATACT
Source organism: Artemisia annua (assembly GCA_014162995.1). Lineage (NCBI taxonomy): Eukaryota > Viridiplantae > Streptophyta > Magnoliopsida > Asterales > Asteraceae > Artemisia > Artemisia annua. Next base: position 257,901 of record LBNU01030875.1, on the reverse strand, counting down.
CCTTAACATGTGCCCTAAAGGAACTAGGGTTCGTGGGCCATTCGTGGACGTAGTCCTCAAGCGGGTAGCAATGAAGCCTCAAAAAGTCCCTCCAGTTTGCAACTTTTTCTGTCCGAATATTAAAACTAGTGGAAAGTCTAGTAGTTTTACTCGGATCATCCGAGTATGACTTAAGTCTTTCTTCTTCGGGTAAGCTAAAGAAGTCTTTAGCTATTTGCATCATGTTGGTTATTGTGGATTCGGGCACGCTATGGTTTTTGACTTGGAAAAAGCCATATTCGCGGCATGCATCGCGGATTTGGTTGATGACATGGCGTCGCTTTGCGCTGTTGAGGTCGTGGAGGTCGATTATAGGGATGGTTTCATGGGACGATACGTGTTGGAGATTAGGTCTTTCGGAGAGTGGACGAATGTAGTTTGATGGAACTTGGTTTATTTTATCGAATGTTACAAGGTCGCTAACTAGTAATCTTTTGCTGACCGCGGCCATTCTTGAAATGGTAAGATTTGATAAGATACGATGTTCAAATGAGAATGGTGTTGTATATATAGTCAATTAGTCATAGAAATCGAACTAGTTGTGTCCAATTTGTATACATGTGGATGGTTAGTGAATGACATCTACCATGACGTAGTTTTAGAGTACTTTTAGGTGACATAAGCATGGCTCATAAATTTGTGGAAATACCCATAAAATGTTGCAAGTCTAATGTAGTATAATATAATTGAGAAATGAGACAGAAAATATACATGAAACGATATGATCTTTAATTTCAATAAATATGTGATGAAGGAAATCATAATCTTTTCCTACAAGTTATTTTTGGGGTATCTGCGTAGTACGTAGATCTATGTTGTTGTTAGATTACCGCGCGGCTACTTAAGTTCTTCGCAGAAACTCCTCGTTCGTAAGCGATCATGATCTAACAAATCGTTCTACACATCCTATGTATCAAAAGGGTGGAGACTGAGATATTTTGACATGTAAAACTGTAATTTCTTTTTCTAAGACTGAGATATGTGTGTGCATGAACATATCAGCGTTACTGATTATCAGTGTTTTATAAAATAAAGACTATATCTATTCAACTCTCAACATATCAAATTGTCTAATCGTGTGTACATGTGTAGTGATATATCTACGGATATTGTTAAGCTACTTTCTTATTATTCACAAGGAAGAATTTGTAAAGTAAAAAAAAGTGTACCTCATTAACCACGTTTTTAGTTGTTAATACCATTTTTATAATACAACTTTCGAACATTTATAACTAAACTAAGAATTTAAAAGTTACATATAAAAGTTTTATTAAACGAGTCCAGCTGATACTCGAGAAAAAGATATTTGCTTTGGTGTGTCAAATTTGATTTTGTTCACTAGCTCAACGTACGTATTATTTTTTTATGAAAAGATTCTGGTTGAAATTTTTTATTCACTCGTAGATGTCGTGACAAGTTTGTTAATATATTAAAGACGACTTTTGAGGTTTTAATTCAAACATATTGTACTCTGTATTTTAAATGACTTAGTTACAATGTCTTGTTAAATTACTACGGAGTAATTATTATTTTGGACGGAGAGAATAAACAATGGGGCAGGTTATGCATATCCCCTAAAAACACAAATATAAATTATTAAAATAATTTTACAATTTTGTTTATACTATGAAATTGTGAAACGGCAAAAAATACAAAGTTTAAAAAATCAAAAGTATTAAACTGGCAAAAAAATTACATATAAAAACCGATAAAAAAAACTATGTTGTACTGTAAATTGCAGGAAAAAATGTATATACTTTTGTATCTTTTTATACTTTTCTTGTGAGCCAGCAAAAAACATGTATAACATAACCCATAAACAATTTAGGTGTATGGGAAAATGGTGACGTAGTGGTGGATGACGTAGCATTGAGTTGGTTTATGTCGACACTCGACAGCACATGCAACTATGCCGCCAACATGCAANCGATAAAAAAAACTATGTTGTACTGTAAATTGCAGGAAAAAATGTATATACTTTTGTATCTTTTTATACTTTTCTTGTGAGCCAGCAAAAAACATGTATAACATAACCCATAAACAATTTAGGTGTATGGGAAAATGGTGACGTAGTGGTGGATGACGTAGCATTGAGTTGGTTTATGTCGACACTCGACAGCACATGCAACTATGCCGCCAACATGCAACAATGCCAAATAGCCAACATGCAATTGTGGACCACATTGCTAACAAACAATAAGCTTGAGGCGAGTTTTGTTTTTTTTTTTTTTTTTTTCTGTTTTACAATAGAGTATAAGGGTAAAAGTCATTTATACATAACGTATTTTTCAATTTGTATCATTATACATAATGTACTATTTTTATTGTCATAATGCTTAATCAACTTTACCCTTTTTTTCATTGCCCCTATTATGTATAAAAATAGTGCATTATGTATAATGTATAATGAGTCAAAACTGATAGTACATTATGTATTTATGAGTCAAAATTGATAGTACATTATGCATTTATGACTTTTACCCTTTAATCATTATGTATAATGAGTCAACACTGATAGTACATTAAGCATTATGACAATAAAAATAGTACATTATGTATAATGAGACAAATTAGAAAGTACGTTATGTATAAATGACTTTTACCCATAGAGTAAAGAGCATCTTCAGTCGATAATGGATTGGTTATAAGGACCTTTATTTTACAGTTTTTATCAAGTTTATAAAAATCGGGAATTGATAGTCGGGTGGTTGACCCCCTATAGCTTGTAATCAGTCTAGGCAGGATTAATCGATTTGTATTTCCGATAAGTTTTTTGTATTTTCGGCAAGTTTTAGATATCCGGTAAGTTTTATGTATTTTCGTCAACATTTTCCTTAAAAAAAACATCTTGTAATAGATATAAACAACGAGAAGAAAACTTAAAATGAGAATGATGAGAAATAGCTATAACCACACATTTGAGATGCATCGAGTTGAATTAGATGCATCTCTATTCATTTAGATGCGTCCCAATTAGTTTCGAATGTGATTTTGAAGTGAAAACGATGCAAAGTAGTACTAGCAACAAATTTGACCCGCAGTGGACGAAAAACACATAGAATTCCCCTAACTTGATGAAATGCATCTAATATATGTATATGCATCTAATTTTTTTCTAGAAAATATATTAGGGTGCATCTAAAAGATTAGAGATGCATTTAATTCAAGTCAATGCATCTATAATGTGTAGCTATAGTTATTTCTCATTCTTCTCATTTTAAGTTTTCTTCTCATTTGATCCTAAGTCATATAAATTATTAAAATAATTTTACAATGAGTTTGGGTATTTTCGGCAAGATTTGAATTTTTCTGGCAAGTTTGATCATCGTTGCCCGTCATTGACCGCCGTTACCACGGTTGATCGATTTGTTTGACCGATTTACAAAATCGGAAAGGTTGGAGGCTTTGTAGCACCTAGGTACTGATTAATCGGCCTTGTATACTTTGTTTTGCAACACTGGTTTGTATTCTTTATTTTTTTGGTTATTTTTTTTTTATTTTTATAATTTTGTTTACATTATAAAACTGTGGAACAAAAAGCGTAATAAAAAAAATATAAAGTTTAACAAGTCAAAAGTATTAAACTAACAAAAGTACGGAGCAGAAACTGATAAAAAAAAACTATGTTGTACTGTAAACTGGAGGACAAAATAAGTAATTTTGTGTGTGTGTGTGTGTGTGTGTGTGTGTGCTTTTCTTGTTGGTCAGGAGGGTATGTATAACATAACCCATCAATTATTAGTGCTACTATCAATACCTTCTACCTCACTTTTTATATTCTCCACCCTTTACATCGCTCTTTTTTCAGTCCAAAACAATTTTTTATCAGTTTATGTTTCACATTTCTGTCAGTTTAATACTTTTGACTTATTAAACTTCATATTTTCTATTTCGTACTTTCAGTTTTATGCTTAAAAAAAATAAATATAAATAAAAATAAAAGAGTATCGTTGGTGTTTTAGGTGGTACAAATAACGTATCTCATCCATTATAACTTTATGAGTTCAATACAATGTCAGTGACCATCATTAAATATATTCACATAAAACACTTACAATCCATTAGACCTTCCATGTTAATAAGAAGGCTCAACATTTAACCTTTTCATCATTTAACATTTTCAGTATATATATCTTTCAATTAAAACTAATCAATGTTATTAGTATAATTGAGGTGCAACCAGAGACCAACTCGTTTTACACCTACGAATCCGACGATGTTATTAGTTGATGAGGTTTCATATATTCTTTTTATTGAACCATGCCACATCACCTCATCGTGAATACCCTCGGATGAACTATGGCACGTTTGGTAGAGAGATTTCAAAGAAATGAAATGAAGTAGAGAATTTTGTTTAATTCTAACGTTTGGTAATAACAGAGAGTTGATCCGATAAATGAAAAAAAAATAATAAAATAAATAACACTTAGTCATATGAGACTCACATGTATTTGTTTGTTGATTATTTTAAAAAAATTTATTTTTTCTAAATAACAATTCTAAAATATATATATATTTTAAAAAAATATTTTTTTAATTACTTTTTTTTTTTAATTTTATTTTTTAAAAAAACTTATTTTTTTAAAAAATATTATTAATTTTTTTTTATTTTTTTTAAATTTATTTTAATAAAATTAATTAAAAAAATTTTAAAAAATTATTTTTTATAAATAACAATTCTATAAAAATATATTTTAAAAAAATATTTTTTTTTAAATTATTTTTTATAAAAAATTTATTATAATTTTTTTTAAGAAAACTTACTTTTAAAAAAAATATTAATTTTATTTTTTTAAATTATTTTTTAAAAATGTATTTTTTTTAAAAAAATTTTAAACAAATTATTTTTTTTAATAATCTATTTGACATTAAAATATACATGTAAATTAAAAAAGGAAAAATACATATCGTAATATAATATTACAAAAACTAACAATTTCCATTTCTCCGATTTCCCAACAAAAAGTGATGGAAAGGAAAAATACATATCGTAATATAATAATAAGTTTTATATTATTAATTTTATATTATATATAAATATATAATTAATTTTTTAATAAATATTTTTATATTAAATTTATGATTTTTATTTATTATTATATTTAAAAAGTATTATTATTATTATTATTATTATTATTATTATTATTATTATTATTTATTTAATATTATTATTATTAAATAATATTATTTATTATTATTATTATTTTTATTAAATAATATTTATTATTATTATTATATTATTTTATTATTATTAAATAATATTATTTATTATTATTATTATTAAATAATATTTATTATTATTATTATTATTATTATTATTATTATTATTATTATTATTATTATATTATATTATATTATATTATTATTATTATTATTATTATTATTATTATTATTATTATTATTTTTCTGAATTAAATTACGTTGCAAGTCAACCAAACATAAGCCAATTTCATTAATTACAATTCCAACACATTACAATTGTAACACATTCCAATTCTTTGAATTACAATTTATTCAAATTATAATTCTTTTCAAAGATTACAATTCCTTCAAAAACATTCTGCGAACCAAACGCACTCTATCAGTTCTCTCCAATTCTCCACCTTTTAATTTCTCTCATCTACCAAACAATGGAATTCAATTCATTTCCATTTCTCATATCTCAATTCTTTCTACCAAACACATCAAAGAAAGAGGAGAAATGGAATTGGATTGAATTCTCTTGTTTGGTAGAGAGAAATAACAAAGTGAAAAATTGAAGGGAAAGTGATGGATAGAAATGGTAGTGTAATTTGATTAACCTCTATTTCTATCATTTTGGTGGAGAATTTAGAGAAATAAGTTTGTTTGTTTGTTTTTTTTGTTTTTTTTTTTATTTTTTATTTTTTTTTAAGTTTTATATTTTTTCTTCTAATCGCTTCAAATTATAATTTTTTTAAAGAGTGTACTTTGTTAAAAAAAAATATAATAATAATTTAAAAAAAATATTTTTTATAGAATTGTTATTTAGAAAAAATAAATTTTTTTAAATAATTTTTTTAATTAACTTTATAAAAAATAAATTTAAAAAAAAATACATAATTTTTTTAAAAAATCAGTTTTTTTTTTAAATAAAAAAAATAAATTTAAAAAAATAATTAAAAAAAATTTATATATATATTTTTTAGAATTGTTATTTAGAAAAAATAAATTCTTTAAAAAAATCAACAAACAAATACACGTGAGTCTTTGTTTTGTTGTTGTATGTTTCGAAGTGTTTTTTTAATATATTGCTTTTCNTTTTTTTTTTTTTTTTTTTTTTTTTTTTTTTTTTTTTTTTTTTTTTTTTTTTTTTTTTTTTTTTTTTTTTTTTTAGGAATCAAAGTAAATTTATTTATTGTAGTAATATACCATCTGGATTATAATTAGTGTTTGGTTCTAAGCTGTGCTCCGCTAATATCGTCATTGTCTATTCGGATCCTTCATGATCCTTTATCGTCATAGTCTATTCGGATCCTTCATGATCCTTTATTTTTATAATGGTGCACCAATTCTATTTCACCAGTTTAAATCATTGGGTCCCGCATTTGAGGATTAACAAAAGATGCTCATTTAGTGTAAAGAACCAACAATTTCTGAAAAAACTATACGTTTATCGAATATGATAGAAAATATAAAGATTTACAACCTTCATGTTTACAAACTTATTTACACGCATGTTCCATTTGGTAAATTATAGATGGGCCAAGATGCTTGATTCACAGCTTCATTACAAAACCTTGTCAGCCGGCGCATTTCATTGTAGCGTTTGACTTTTGATACTACGCTCTCTAGAGACACGATGACAAAACCTGTTAAGCTATAAACAGGTTTCAGATGAAAAAGAAACTTCAAAAGAAGAATACAAATGGTTTATGTTCATTAACCGATCTAGAGCAGATTTTTAAAGGGATTCTGAAGTCGAATGTTATATATCAGGTACACCACTCCCATTTCTTTACTGCAATGACATAGTGAAATTGTTAAGTGATTTGAATAAGCTAGTAACCATTCATGTTGTGCAATAGCCAAAGGGAAATCACATTCGTATATATATACCCTATAAAATTTGCATTATAATCTAATCTTCGCGCTACATAAGCCATAATCTTGCTTCTAAACTTACTCTTTACCACAACTTAATATGCTACTTGACGATACTTAGTATTCTTCAGCAATGTTTGTGATTTTACTTTTGATTCTTATTGGATTTTGTTACTTAAGAAGGCTAATTAGATAATCAGTAAGATTTATCAAAGGACTCCATTCTGTAAAAATACATGAATATGACATATCATTACCTGTATTCCCTTATAACACGCAAGGTACCAGCAAAATAATAATATAGGGTTTAAAACAACTATTGCGGCATATGCATAGCGAAGAAGGGAAATGGTATAAATTTCAGTTAGCTAAAGGTGTTGCGGGTGCCCTTGAGTCAATTAAGTGTACTTTTTTTTAGCATTTTTACTTTTGGATAAATCGATGTGAGGGTGATATCTGATTCCAATTTCCTTGCCACTAAGTACTCGTGTTTTCACAAATCATTTATAAGTCGCGTAGGCTAATACTTGCAATGTCACTTTTCTGTTTCGTTAAAAAAAAAGCAATACTGAGATGGCACTTTGACCCTTGTTTATTGTGATATCGCCAAACACGGTGACCTTCTTGGCCGAGAAGTGTATGTTGAAGGATGTTACACCTGAAAGAAAATATGATTAAAACTCTTTAACTAAACTTAAAACACATGCTGTAAAGTATATATCTATGTAAAAGTTAATAAAACACATAACTAAATCGATGCTATGTATAGATTTTCTTTTGCATACCTTCCATTTTAGAGACATGCTTCCTCATTTTTCTTTTCAAAACCTCCGCAACTTCAGTCATACCCTTAACACAACCTCCTACAAGCCAATTCAGAGAAAGGTTAATTTTTTTATTAAATTAAGTATCAATACATTTTAATTTGGAATTCTCTAATTCTAATTTACACTCGTGTCTTCCTACATTTTCTTTATGAAAAGTAGATAACAAAAATTTCATCCATAAGTCAGCCTTGATGTCTACAGTTATCAATGGGGTACTAAATCGAATCACACAATTTTTATTTTCTGTTATTTTGTGAACAACACATGTTCTTTTGACTAAGCTCCATCATTAGTCCATTAATACTCCCTATCAACCAATACATGGCCTCTTTATTGCTTAACCTCTCATCAACTTTATATCATAAAAAGAGTAAATCTTTATAAATAAATAAATAAAAGAAAAAGTTAAACCATCCGGTATAAGTCCTTGTTGTGACCTGCTGTTAATATACCAACATCTGCTTATGTTCTATCTAGCCTTCCAACCCATTTCCTAGCATTTGACCAAGTGTCTTGCCAATAACCTGCCATATATACACCAATATGTTAATTTAGGAGCGTGATGAGTGTGTAAATACTCATTATTTTTGTTACATTTGAACTGCCAAAACATCCAAAAACACCCAATAATACATCAAAATAGTGAAAATATCACAAAAGTGTGTTTTATATGTTTCAGATGCAAAAAGATCAAAAACAAATGAAAAACAACCAAAGTTTGCATAATTGGAAGTTTCAGTCCCTCAACTATCAAGAATTGACAAAACTAGTCCCCAAGCATTAATTTTCAATAAAAAGTCATCAAAGGTCCTTTTGAAATCACAAATTATCATATTTAGTCCTTTGGTGGCAAGTTTGCAAAAATTACACAAATGGTCCTTCAAGTTTCAAATTTGGCAGAAATGGCCCCTGAGCAAATATTTTTGGGTGAAAAAGTCTTTTATGGTCCTTGGAAAGTAAAAGTTAACATAAATGGTCCTTGAGTGTGAAATTTGGTGAAATTACAAGTTTGGTCCCTGCAGTTTCAGAATTGACATAATTGGTCCCTGGGAATTTCAAAAAGTGGAAAATTCAACTATGATCCTTGTATTATTCAAACTTGGCAAATTACACCCTAATGATAACTTTGGGAAAATTACAAGATCAGTCCCTCCATTTTTCAGAAAGTACACATTAGGTC
>LBNU01030875.1:221902-234489 GCA_014162995.1 Artemisia annua | reverse complement strand
GGTTATCAGTCCACCATGTCTCATCCACAAAAGGTCTGGCTAATCCGGAAGCAAACGGTTCTCGGTAAAGATATCTCAAATCCGTTGGTGGCTTGCAGTTTGCCAAAAATTGCATGGTATTCAGCTCACCATATCTTTGAACCGTGAAGAGTTGGCTAGTCTAGAAGCAAACGGCTTCTTGTAAAGACAAGTCAAATCCGTTGACAGCTGGTGGTTTGCTCAAAATCACATGGTTATCAGTGTACCATGGTTCTCACTTGAACTGAAACATTTGGCTACTCCAGAAGTAATGGCTTTTGGTAAAGAGACATCAAATCCATTAAGTTTTCCTTAACGATTGCTAGGGACTAGCAATATCTTAGTGTGGGGGATTGATGAGTATGTAAATACTCATCATTTTTGTAACATTTGAACTGCCAAAACATCCAAAAACACCCAATAATACATCAAAATAGTGAAAATATCACAAAAGTGTGTTTTATATGTTTCATATGCAAAAAGATAAAAAACAAATGAAAAACGACCAAAGTTTGCATAATTGGAAGTTTCAGTCCCTCAACTATCAAGAATTGACAAAAACTAGTCCCTAAGCATTAATTTTCAATAAAAAGTCATCAAAGGTCCTTTTGAAATCACAAATTATCATATTTAGTCCTTTGGTGGCAAGTTTGTAAAAATTACACATTTAGTCCCTCAAGTTTCAAAATTGGCAAAAATGGCCCATGAGCAATAATTTTGGGTGAAAAAGTCAAAAATGGTCCTTGAAAGTAAAAGTTATCACAAATGGTCCATGGGTGTGAAATTTGGTGAAGTTACAAGTTTGGTCCCTGTACTTTGGAGACTTGGCAATTTTGGTCCCTAGAGATTCAAAAATTAGAAATTATCAAAAGTGGTCCTTATATTATTCAACCATGGCAAGAATAACCCTTTTGATAAGTTTGGAAAGTTGTCAACTTCAGTCCTTGGAAAAACAGCATGTTACAAAATTAGTCCTTGGGCTTATTTACACTACAAACCAAACGAACACCCTTATTATCCAAACTCCCAAATCAGTCCAAGTCCAAAAACAAAAACAGACCCAAACACTACACAACCCAGCCCTTTTCTTTTACCTTGGCCCAACACCACAAGCCCAATCCCAATTTATCACTAATAAAACCCACCCCCGTCCCTTTTTGGTCAAACAGGTCAAACAAACACACCCTTTCTCTTTCCCTCTCATTTTCCCCACCCCAACTTGCACTGTACACCATCACCTCACCACCCCACCTTCTCCACCGCCCCTTCCACTACCCACCTAACAGGACAAGTGCATTAAATGCCACCACCCCCAATTGGATCACACAGGTCCCAATTTGCAATATTATATTTTAGCGCCAAATTGATTCAAAGGTCAAGATTGAACTCCAATGATCCAAGGGCTAAGATTAATGGTAAGATATGCTCAGAAATACTGCCTCAACCCTAATTCCATCTATAAAAGGAGAAGACCACAAAGAGATCAAGTGTGTAGTTTTTAGCTTAATAGTTAATGTCGAATTATTAAATTTCTTAAGCAAAGTGTAATTTTCAGTTTCTGTATTTTAATGTTAATGTTTTTAGTGTGAAATAAACTTCTTTCAATCATCAATTCAAGTTCTCTTAGTAAAATTCAGTTTTTAGTATAATTTCTTGAAAATCTCATTTGAATTATAAAGTTGTTTGTAGTTATTGTTATGGACTCCTAGGCACATGTAAGCTCCTTAAATAGCTTTCAAAAGCTATTAGAAACTAAAAAAAAAGGTTTAGTGGTGAAAACAGAAAATACAAAAACAAAGAAAAATACAGTGAAAATAAAAAAAAAAAGAGAGAAGAAGAAGAAGAAGCTGGAGCATGGTATATCTTGGATGGCCATGGGTTTAGTGGCTTGTGGAAGCCTTTAGGTTGGATACTTGGTTCTTGGTTTCATATTTCTAAGCTGGATGCACATTGTAAGACTCAACTCCTTGATTTCTTGCATAACACTGTAGACTGTTTGATGTTGTGTTTATCTTGTATTTGGTTGTGTAGTAATTAGATTTAAGGTGATTTCTGTTAGTTAAAATCATAATTGTTCATTAGATATTAAACTTTTTCTCATTTGCATCTTAACTGTGCAAATCTCACAATTTGCATCTCAGTAAATTAAGGGTAGTTTGTGATCAATTTTAGCATAAAAACAGTTAAGGAAACCATTTAGATAACTTGGAATCAGTTTCATCTTCTTTATCAATCACTTGGTATGTAAATCTCATTTTCATAGATCTAAAGGAGTGTTTGGTTCAAGTTGAATATTTGTGTTCTAGCAGTTCTTTGTTGAAGTTCTGTGTCTAGACATGCTTCATTAGGGTAAGTTAGCTAAGTCAAAACATAAACAACCAGTGTCATTTGTAAAAATAGTCAACTTCACCTTCAATTTGTCTTTCTCATTCACTATTAGTTTTTTCAAGTTCCATGATTATGCCAACATGTTCACAAGATGTTTTCATTGCTCAATTTAGCTTCATTTCACCTTAAAACATCATAATTAGTCTGTAGGGTTCAACCAAAATTCATAAAAGTCAACAAAAGATCAAAATCAAAAAGTCAAAGTCCAAAGAAAAAAGTTTTTGAATAAAATTGCTCATTTTCCCTAGGCTTCATTTTTAGGTTTCATATTTTGTGCTTTTGGGAAAAGAAAATTTGGTTGCTTATCTTTATCCGGGTATTTTTATTTATTTTTATCTCTTAGGCTAAAGTGCTTATTTTGTAGCTTTTATCTAGTGCTTTTCTGAAAACCTCCCCTGCACCCAGCTCACTAGCCATCTTTATAAGCTCCTATAATCTTCATTAGTGGGCCCCACCATTTGATTATTGGATTTTTAGAAACCTTAGCTAGCTGACTTTTCATTCCAGTGCTTATTTAGACTTTAGAATCTTTTTCCCTTAGCTTATTTTAACCTTGCATTTTGTCCCATCTCTTAGTCTATACTGAGTAGGCAGTATATCCAAGCCTTTTCATAAGCTTGCCACAAGCTCACCTGTGGACCCTACAGTGTGAGCTTTAGCTTTTTGAAAAGCTAATAAGCTCAGCTTATTGGATCAGCTTTTACTTTGGGCTCCCAATCACCCCTGTGGACCCCACATACCCCTGCATTCTGTCCCAAGTTCTGTGTGGTATGTGGTGGTTTGGATTGCTTATTTCTTTTTGTAGCTTATTCCAGTGCTTTTGTCTGTTTGTTTCTTTTTATTTTTGTCATCTCTCAGTCCTTTCTAGCTTATTTTATCCTTAGGTTCAGTTGTTAAGCTTATCTATAGCTTTTTCAATTTTCAAATCTCATTTATAAGCCAATAAGTCCACTGTTGGAAACATAAACTTGCACAATGCTTAATCTTGAGTTTTAGAAAAGTTTTTTTCATCAAAGTTGGTGAATTTCAGTGTGTAAACAAGTTTGTAAAAGAAAATTCCAAAAAACATCACTTTTTAAGAAAAGTGATAGCTTCTATTTAACATAATTTAGCTTTTTAATTTTTCTTTTCAACTTTTTATTAAGTACTTATCTGTTTTTATAATTTTCTTAAATTTCTAGTATCTTAAAGTATTTGTATAAATTTTCTTAGAATTTTCCCTTTTCATTTAGTATTTATTAGAATTAATAATAGTTAAATTAATAATTAGTTAAAATTAGTAAATTAAATAGTTTTAATAATTTTTGTTAAATAGTAGTATCTTTTTATATTTTTCCTAAGTTCTACATAATATTTAACACTTCTGGTAATTTTCTTATAATTTCTACTGTTCATTTGATAATTTCTAGGTTTAATTTTATTTAAAACAGTTTTAATCCAAAAACTAAAAAGAAAATAGTTTAAGTATTTAAATCTAATCTCAGATCCATTTTTATAATTTTTCTAGCTTGTACACATTATTTAGAATCTGTAAAAATTGGATTTATAATTTTCTCTTTTCATTTTATAATTTTCTTATTTAATTAAGTTTAAATAACCTTAATATAATAGTTTAGTAATTAATTAATAAAAATTCCAAAAAAAGAGAAAAATATTTATTTTCAATTTTTATATTTCTTTTTAGTCATTTTATATTTTTAGAAATTAATTTTGCAAATTTTTAGTGTAATATTCTAATTTTAATCATTTTTAGATTTGTTATAAATTAGTTTTAATTAACTTTTTAAATAGGTTTATTAATTAATTAATATTTAAATATTAAAATAATCAAAAAAATAATTTCTTTTTAATTTAATTTTCTTTTCATTTTAAGTTTGGAAAAGTTGCATTTTTACCCCTTCTAGTTTTTAATTGTTCAGATTTTACCTTTTCTATTTACTTGATTAGTCTGTCTGAATTAGGTTTTCTCAAAGCCTAATTCTGTTTCCCTGTAGTGTAGAATTTTGTTATTTATCATTTCCATTAGTGTAATCAACTCCAAATAATCATTCTTAATCTGGTTACTAATCCTAATCACTCATTCCCAAAACGTTTTCCAAACACAATTTCAATCTCGTCGGGACATAACGACCCGTGAGTACACTGTGCTTTCAACGGATCATACATTGATCACTCTCTCCCTCATTTGACTTAGTTGACCACACCTGGTTGACTGGTTAGTTTGGGAGGAGTCAATTTGTCAGGCCTGTATGATGCAGTTCTGAGGGGTGATCGTGATGGGTTACAGGTGGGTTCAAGAATTATATTGCCTTCTTCTTTTACCGGAGGTCCAAGCACTACAACAAAAGTGGCTTTTTAGGACCCTTTGTGTGGACGGTATGATAATGGAGTCCTAAAAAACTGTTTAATAGGACATATGAGCGTTTAGGGTCCTTTTTAAATATTTGCTACTTAGGCGATGTCCTAAAAAGTTATATAATAGGATGGTTGATGATTTGGGGTCCTATTATCATATAACTTAATAGGACACTTAAAATATGGATCCTAATAAATTACTTTATAAGACATTTAGTTGTTGGTGTCCCATTATGTGATAGTGTAATACGACACTTGATCACTAGATGTCCTATTATGACATAACCTAATAAGACCCTTGACACTTGGGTCTTATAACTTTAACCTTTATAGGACGTTTATTCATTATGGTTTTATTATAATACACCATAATATGACACTTGAGTTTTGAGTCATAAGACATCAGTTAGTTAAAACGCTTTATGACAAAAGTTTTATTATAGCAAAATTTAATAGGACCTTTGACACGTGGGTATTATAACGTTAACCTTTATAGGACGCTTATGTACAATGGTTTTATTATCGTACACCATAATAGGACATTTCATTTTTGAGTCATATAACATCATTTTTTTAAAACGATTATTTGCAAAAGTTTTATTATAACAAAACTTAATAGGACCCTTAAGACGTGGGTATTATAATGTTAACCTTTATAGGACGCTTATGCATAATGGCTTTAGTATCATACATCATAATAGGACATTTTATTTTTGAGTCATAAAATATCAGTATTTTAGAACGTTTATTCGCAAAAGTTTTATTATAACAAAACTTAATAGGACCCTTAAAGGATGCATATTCATTATGGTTTTATTACAATACACCATAATAGGACACTTGATACATAAGTCATAAAACATTAATTATTTAGAACGCTTATTCGCAAACGTATTATTAAAACATAACTTAATATGACACTTGGCACTTGGGTCCCATAGATTGATACACCATTATAGGACACTTGATATTTGAGTCATAAAACATCGGTTTTATGGAACGCTTATTCGCAAATAGCATCTTATAACGTTAACCTTTATAGAACCCTTGACAATAGCGTCTTATAACGTTAACCTTTATAGAACGCTTATTCATAATGGTTTTTTTATGATACACCATAATATGGCACTTCTTTTTAGAGTCGTAAAACATCCGCTTTTTATAATGCTTATTCAAATTAAGTTTTATTAAAACATAACTTTATATGACACTTGACAGTTGGGTCTCACACTACTACAAAAAATCCCAGGGAAACCGGTCAAAATGGCCCATGAAGAGTGGTTTTGAGACCACTCTCTTAAGGGGTATCTCTATGATCGAAACATATAGAAACCGGTTACGCAACCTATCACTATTGGAAGCACAACACCGGTTTTCTCCCTACGAATTGGTCTCCATATTAAAATAAACACGCATGTTTTATTGAAAATTCACTACAAAATAAAGGCCATTTAGTGGCACACAAAAAGTGTCACTAAATCTAGAAATAAGTGCCACTAAAGGCCAGTTTGGGATTCGGTGGCAGAAGGAAAGAGTGTCGCTAAGTACGCTGCCACTAAAGAGTTTTAGTGGCACTTTTCTTTGTGTTGCTGCAGCTTGAATAATCTTTAGTGGCACTTTTATATTGTGACGCTATAAACTTTTTGGATTTTGTGACACTTATATTTTTGTATAACAACACCAAAACTTTTTTGTAGCAATTGGATACTGGTCACAATAGTATATTTGTATATTTTTTTAGAAATTCAATACTGAATGAAACTAGTTTCAAAACAAGGCGCATGAAAAAGAACATCAATTTCATTCATTTGAATAGTTGTACAATCATTCAACATTGTAATCTAATATCATGAATCGATATATCAAACACAAGAGTACAAATCTGAATTGTCAAATGAAAATCAAATAAAAAACCTAAAATTACTAAATGGGTCGTACTTCATCCAAGATGATTAGCATCCCAACAGCTGCTCAAGATCAGCACATCTGTAAAAAGATAGCAAAATGCCAGAAATTAACAATCTAGATAAATACAAGGTATATTTAAGTTAGTATAATTATTAATATTCTCTATGATTAGGATAGATGACAACACGTCTAAAAGAAATCAAGCAATGTCGCAAAGAAAAAAATAGGAGTATGGAAAGCAAATTTACCTGTGAGCAACAGATTCAAACAAAACTGGATAGAGAACCTGATCATAAATTTAAATCGATCAATAATCAAAAAGATAATTAGCTATAAAAGTGTTTGCTAGCTGTGATTAAATTAAACACTACTATAGAAATAAATGGTATCTAACTTAGCATAAATCCACATGATTAGTGCTATCTACATACCCAATCGAGTTATCTTATCCGGGACCTGCAAACATAGTATCTTTGTTAACATAATCATGTCATTAAGTAAGATAGAAAAGAGTTTCATGCCTCAAGATTTACCTGAATGTACTGTTCATTCATCTCAATAATAATTAAGCATGAGAAGTGAATAGAGCATGGTATAGTTATACATCTGAATAATTGTTACTTGGTTAGGACCAAATCTTAAGAAAAACAGAATGATGTATGAACACATGTACATATATACCTGCAGTGTAGTTCATATTTTTTTTTTGTGTTTAAGATCTTTGCATGATAAGTAGTCTTAACATCTGCATCAACAAATAATAGAATAAATAGTTACTCTTCTAGCTCAGAAGAGATTAATAATGAATGACAAGCATATATACAATAAGCATATTCAAACATATTTTTTACACAACCAATTACATAAACTACTAAGTTTTATCCATCATTTATGAAAAGTGCCAAAGTTTTACAACTCGTTAAACACCAATTTTTTTCTTTCACCTTTTTTGCCTTCTTTTTATCTAAGAAATTGACCAACTACAAGTTTGTATATTAATGTTTCTTCTCACCAAAAAAAGTTCATATAATAGTTGATTTGAAGAACAAACAGATCGTCACTCATGCCCTTCGTCCTTCGACCATAACTATTATTATATATGAACTATTATGATTCATTATAAGACATTTTGTTCTTCTATGGTGGTGAATTAAAAAAATATTATACTACTATATGGCACAATACAAAAGCAACTATAGAATATATATAAAAGTACCTTCACATTTTCAATGGTGGTGGCTTTCATATGCTTAACGATGAAATTAAAACAAATTAACATATCACATCAGGGTTAATAATCCAAAAACAAAACGAGAATTGAACCTTAAGATTGCCGATAAAGTCAAAGAAAAATAAGACGCACCTACTATTAGATCAATGTTGATGGTCATATAAGGGAGGTATTGAGTGAGAGATGAACAATGCCCTGATTGCCGAAGATGATTGACCAAAGCATTTTAAGATAAAAATATTTATGGAGGGAAGGTACGTAGTGAGCGGCCATAAGATAAATTAGGGTTTGATGAATTGGAATAAAGAGGGAATGCCTAATTGTTTCAAAAATTGGGTTTATGGATTGGAGGGAACTCTAAAAAACGTGAAGCCAAATAGATAAGATGAGGAGCACATTCGGTCCGAGACCGGACCGGACCGAACCGGACTGACCACATTCGGTCCGGTCCTGGGTCTTGGTTTTTTGGCTAATTTGGTCCTCGGTCCGGTCTGGACCACAAACCAATTATTTAGCCTTGTTGGATCGGACGGACCGACCGAGACCGGACCGAACCGACCACATTCGGTCCGATCCTCGGTCTTGGCTTTTTGGCTAATTCGGTCGTCGGTCGTCGGTCTTGTCGGTCCGGTCCGGTTCTGGACCGATGCTCACCCCTAACTCCGTATATCAAGATTCCACGAATTAACAATAGTTTAATCTTTAAAGTGTTATCATTACTAGAAAATAACTCGCACGTACTGATGGTGTATTAATTGTTTTTTGCACTTTTTTATGTATATATGAGTGTTGATTAAGCGAGATTGTGAGAGAGGATAAAGTTACGGGTGGCAATTTATGAAATCGACGCGAAATTAACATGTTTGGGTTAAGTCTAAATACATTTCGGGTCGGGTTTGCATCGACCCATCTAACCCTTTTATTAAATAGGAAGGTTCGGGTTGAGAATAAATTAAGCAGGTCGACCCGCCAACTCATTTAAGATTTCTTTTTCTTAAATTAAAAATTATTCGTATTTTATAATGCGGGTTAAATGGGTCGACCCGTTTAACATGTTTAACTCTTGTAATATGCCTACTTTTGTATATAAAATAGGTTAAATGGGTCAACACGAAACCGTTTAACCTATTAAACCCGTGTAATGTATTTAACACGTCAACCCAAGTATATATATAGGTTAAATGAATCAGGTTCAGGTTATGTGTAAACAGGTTAGGGTTGACATAGCTGATCTGATCATTTAAATGGGTCAGGTTCGGGTTGGGGTTTTCTCACCCGCTAACCTGTCAACCCGAACTCGCCAACCCGAACCCAACCCGAATTGATACACCAAGATAAAGTTAGCGATTTAAATTGTAAGTAAGTATTTAAATATTTAATAATTGCATTGCCTTTTAAAAGTACGAGTATTTTAGTCTTACAATATTACTTATTTTTTAATTTTAAGCAAATGTGTTTGTTCTTTGTATTTAGTATGGATAGTGGCCTTGTACTTAGTAAAATATCCTATATTTTTTATTATTTTTTTAAGAGTACAAATTATCTCACAATATCTCACGTGTTCTAAGCAGAATTTGAACCTACAACCATTTGGTTAAGCAACACTCTAACAATATCTCACAATACTTTTATTCGGGTTGAGTAAATTTTATGTAAACTTTTTTTAGGACTTGACTTTTTTTTTTTTTTATTTATCAAATACTTTGAAAAAGTGAAAAATTAGAAAAATAAATTATTATTGATTTGATTGTGATAAATATATTGATTAATAAGATTACACTAACAAAATTATTGAATTAATTGCAATAGTCAACTTAGTGACAAAAAAATTTCGTGACTAGATGAGTAACGAAAATTTCGTGTCTGTATAAGTAAGTGACGATAAATAGTGACGACATTTATATATCGTCACTAATTAGTGACGAAATATATAAGTCGTCATTAAATTCTCGTCACTATAGGCCTTTTTTTTTGGTAGTGTGTGCGAGATATCTCTCGTTGTATTACGTAAGTACTTAGTAATAGTCAGAAAATAAAAATGCTCATGTTTTCAGATAAAATAGCTGTGTATTGAGTTACTGTAAACTACAGTGTGCGGGTTTGTCTTCCCGAAATAATTATGCAATCTCATGAGTGTTTACTTTATGTTTTTATATTTATCATCACCTATAATAACGACTCGGGTTTACATATTTCTTTTGTAAATCTTTGAGAAAAATACGTGTTGATTTTAACGAATCACAAACTATGGTCTATTATCCACATATTCCTTCCCAAATAAAATACGTGACCTAAATAAAATACGAGGGAATTATTTTACGCTACATGGACTTTCATTTTGGGTCGTTCCCTTTTGTTTCGCAACTTTAACCCATACACACCAAGCCCAACTATAATTTTAAAAACCCATTAAAATAAAAAAATGAAAAGGCCGGTTTTTCCCCCCTTCCATACACGAAATACAGAAAAAAAAAATGGAAAACCCTAGCCTACATAATTTCTTATCATCAAGAACTCAAGATCAAGATTCGTGATAATCCCGTGAAGGTTTGGTACGATTAATCACCTATTTTCTTTAACATCTTTTGTTTTAAATTTTTTTTATGTAACTATAATCGATGGATATGATTAGGGTTTATTAAAATTCAGTAACTAAACATGTTTGATCATTAAAAACATAATTAGGGATGTGTAAGGGGTTTTATCATGCGTTTGGTTAGGGTTAGGGTTTTGTTTGTGATGCTGACAGAAATTTGGGTCGGATTGATTAGGGTGAATTTTGATGATATTAACGTGTTTATGCTTGATTCTTGAGTCTAAAATTAAGTACTACTTGTCTACTTTCTGAAAATATAAATTTCATGGTCATTGGAGGTCGGGAGGTAAGCCTTTTGAATTTTATAAGATTAAGTGTCAAAGCTGAGTAATCGGGTCTGAAAATCAGTAGCAGTTTTTGATTTTTCATTTTCAAACCGTAAAGAGTTAGGAGCTCTCCTTTGACAGGAGTGATATCTGGGATATTTGGGACTTCCTGGAAGTTTTGTAAATTTTTCTGAAGTATATAAATGGGTGAAGCAAATGAAAACTTTCTGCATGTTTCTGCAGTTCACTTTCTGGACTTGCTTTGGTAAACGATTTTTACAAGGGTATTTAAGCTTGTTAATAAATTCTGGAAAAATTCAAGTAGACTTCTAAAACATAATAGATTCTGTGGGAATTTTGGTGAATTTTTATGTTGAACTCTGGTATGGTTTGGAAATTCGTTTATTGGACCTAAATTCGTCTTAATGAACACGGATGTTTTAAATTTTTTTTATGTAACTATAATCGATGGATATGATTAGGGTTTATTAAAATTCAGTAACTAAACATGTTTGATCATTAAAAACATAATTAGGGATGTGTAAGGGGTTTTATCATGCGTTTGGTTAGGGTTAGGGTTTTGTTTGTGATGCTGACAAAAATTTGGGTCGGATTGATTAGGGTGAATTTTGATGATATTAACGTGTTTTTGCTTGATTCTTGAGTCTAAAATTAAGTACTACTTGTCTACTTTCTGTAAATATAAATTTCATGGTCATTGGAGGTCGGGAGGTAAGCCTTTTGAATTTTATAAGATTAAGTGTCAAAGCTGAGTAATCGGGTCTGAAAATCAGTAGCAGTTTTTGATTTTTCATTTTCAAACCGTAAAGAGTTAGGAGCTCTCCTTTGACAGGAGTGATATTTGGGATATGTGGGACTTCCTGGAATTTTTGTAAATTATTCTAAAGTATATAAATAGGTGAAGCAAATGAAAACTTTCTGCATGTTTCTGCAGTTCACTTTCTGGACTTGCTTTGGTAAATGATTTTCACAAGGGTATTTAAACTTGTTAATAAATTCTGAAAAAATTCAAGTAGACTTCTAAAACATAATAGCTTCTGTGGGAATTTTGGTGAATTTTTATGTTGACCTCTGGTATGGTTTGGAAATTCGTTTATTGGACCTAAATTCGTCTTAAAATCTGTCAATTACATGCATGCATGAAAAGACAATTAACAGTGTTTGGTTTGCATTGGGGTACGACTATGGGTATTAGAATATGAATGGGTGTGTAAGTAATAACAGAAGGATTTGAGTCTATTTTTGTTTGTAGATAATGTATTTCATTCTGTAACATGTAACAGATACTGATTTGATTTCAGTTTTGTTGTTCTCAAATTACTATTGTTCTTTGCAATCTCATCATAATTTTATTTGTTTTGTGCACCAGTAATGGATAAAGTATTTGTTTTCTAATGTGAGCTATTACATTTTTTTAGACAAAATTTGATATTCCGGAAGCTGGAGAAAAATGGATATTGCAATCATTTGGCCGGAAGGTGAAGAACTGGAGGGCAAGAGTTAAGGAATACTACCATGATCTGTCTTTGTCAATTAAGCAACAAATAAGCTCTAGGCCAAAGCAAGTGCAAAAAAACAATGGAAGAAGCTTGTGAAGTATTGGAATAAAGAAAAAACTAAGGTGTGAAATACTCTTCCACTTTAAATAACATTACTTAATTTCCCATTATGATATTTTACTTTCCTGCTGCAGAGTTTAAGTGAAAAAAACAAGGAGAATTGGGCAAAAAAGAAGATGATCTAAAGAACCGGTAAAAAAAGTTATGCTCGCAAAAGGGAAGAGTTAAAGGTAACTGTATGGAGA
>LBNU01030875.1:181978-220433 GCA_014162995.1 Artemisia annua | reverse complement strand
GGTTGTTCATAGACATATAATACGACCATAAAATTGGTTTCATAAGGGTATTTGAGATATTAGGACGCTTTGGACCTATTACAACCGCCTTACATGAAACGCTTTCATCCTTGGTCCTATTAAATGAAAGGTCCTAAAAAGTACCATTTCATGACGCTTATGGGGGTCCTAAAAAGCCACTTTTCTTGTAGTGTATGTTCCAATTCAACAATCTCTTCGACGTATGACTTAACTTTGTTTATGGTTTTGCGTTTATGTTCCGTGAACTCAGCTTGACAATTTGACAACTCCGTTTTGGTTTGTAAAATGACTGCATCAAGTTGTGCAATTTGTTTTTTGTGTTCAAACGCTTGTTTTTCCAGTTCAGAAGCTAAGTTATTTTTAGACTCCATAATTTTAGCAATTTGGTGTTCTAACTCTTTTTCGTGAAGAGAAGATTTTAGAAAAGCAGCTTCAAAGCCTTTTTCCCGTTGAACCAGTTTTTCCGCGTTTGACAGTTGAAATTTATAGCACTCAATATCCCTAGTTAATAATGCATTTCTCTCTTTCAATCTAGCATTAAGCTATTGACATTTAATGTTTTGAGATTGACTAGTCATAAGAAGGGACTGAATTTCTGATTCTGGACCAGACGAAGGATCAAAATGTTCAACGTGAGCATTGTTATCATTAACAGTTTCATTATCCGAATCATCAAATGTGACAACCGAGTTAATTTGAAAATCATCAAATATAACTTTTGTGTCCATTTGAGTATTCGTGTGTGTAGATAACAATGAATCATTTTGAACTCCTTGTTCCTTGTAAGATGAAGATGCAGATGGGGAGGCAATTTCATGCATGAGGCATGAGTTAAGATCAGTTACCTGAGAAAGACCATCAGTGTCATAAACTGGGCCTGAGTCACTTATGTGGAGTTCATGTATATTGGCCATCAACATAACAGCAACTTCCAAATCTTCTATGTCATCATCAGAATGTGCATTAGCCATGAAGCTGTTGTCATTTGTATTCGGGTTGCTGCGGGCTTCATCTTTGAGAGCAAGGAGTAATGTCTGTTTGTGATACTTACTTCCTTGAGTTCCTGGTGATGGACATGCAGTTGCCAAGTGACCTATTCCATTGCAGTTATAGCATCTGATGACCGTATNAGTTCATGTATATTGGCCATCAACATAACAGCAACTTCCAAATCTTCTATGTCATCATCAGAATGTGCATTAGCCATGAAGCTGTTGTCATTTGTATTCGGGTTGCTGCGGGCTTCATCTTTGAGAGCAAGGAGTAATGTCTGTTTGTGATACTTACTTCCTTGAGTTCCTGGTGATGGACATGCAGTTGCCAAGTGACCTATTCCATTGCAGTTATAGCATCTGATGACCGTATTCCCCGATTCAGTATTCCCGGTGTCAACAATCTCTGCCTTTCTCTGAGGGACACCACCATTGTTCCTGAATCCTCCATTGTTGGTAAATCGTTGTCCAGAATTGGAGTTACCCATATTACCACCCGATCCAAATCCACCACTGTTACGATTCTGAATTTCAACGCGACCATCGTGAATGACAGCTTGGTTCCTTGTATTTGAGGATGAACGAAGGCGATTGTTGGACTTGTTTGAGAATTTGCTGAAAGCCCGAGCAATGAGTGCAATACCTTGGTTTAGACTGTTAAAGTCCTCATCATCATCATCATCATCATTAGCAGTATGTTGTGAAGACAAGGTGTCATTGTTGTCATATGAGGCAAATTGATTTGCAGGAGGGTGCGTTGTGGAATCATAAGATGAATATTGAGATGGGTTGTTGAAATAAGCCCGTTCTGGATGATAACCATTGTGTTATAATGGTGGAGCCGGAACATGTGATTGAGCAAAAAGCGCCAAAGAGTTTGTAGGTGGGGGCTGTGAGTAGTTTCCTCTGAGAGCGCGATCATTGTCAACTTCATGTTGATGATGTTTCAGATAGTCATACAACAAACCATATGGTGTTTCATGAAGGTTTCTTGCTTGTCGAACAAATGTCACATACTTCTGCCAATCAGGACCGAGAAATCCTAAGAACTTCGTGTTGATAGCAATCTTTGGTAAGATGATATTGTGCCTGTCGAGGTCATTAACGATGTTCGTGAAGCGGTGATAGTATGACTCAAGTGATTCCATTGGCTCAATTATGAAATGTGTGTATTCCATGTAAAGTTTTGACTCCATGTCCTCCTGATTCAACTGAGTTCCTTCCATTAGGAGATGAACATGTTCCCACATAGCCTTAGCAGTTTTCTGAGCATCAACACTGCGAAAGATCGGATTAGGTATGCCTTGAAGAATGTAAATCATGGCATATTCATCTGCTTCTTTGTGAAGTACTTGTTCAGCAGTAAGTTGAGCATCAGTAAGAGGTCTGTGTGAGTCCGGTATGGGTGGATTAGCATTAGGATTACCAGGGACAAGGTTAGTCGGTGTTACAAATGAACCTTCATTGATTACTTGTCTCATGTATTTGCCATGTGGTTTCTTGAGTTCAAGAAATCTTAGGAATCGACTTGACCACTGAATATAATTACCGGAGTGAGCATAGGTGGTGTGTCAAGTGAACCTGCTTCATGTCTTGATTGTTGAGTAGTGATGACTTCACACATTTGGTCAAACCAATGAGTTTGTTTCGACGGTTGAGTGATTTGTTGCATTGGAAATGGTGGAGGTTGAGGCAGTTGTTGATGTTGATGCATCATGACATGTTTTTGAGAGACCATTTGATTATATGGATATGTTTGTTGAGGTTGTTGTTGTTGATATTGTTGTTGTTGTTGACGAAACAATTGTGTTTGATGATAGGGTTGCTGATGATGAAAGTTGTAGTACGGTGGTTGAGACATGACGAAAGACTTGTGTGAAAATGGATCTTGTAGAAGGTATAAGTGTTATGCCAAGCCTTGAAAACTTTCCCAAGTTTGTTCTCGAAACTTTGTTGAAGAATATCTCGAAAAGCAGTCAAAGTCCAAAGTTCTCGATAAATTACCAAAGTTTTCGAAAATTAACAAAATTTCTCGAAAAACTACAATTATCGAGAAATATTTTAAGATTTTTCGAAATCTTTGAGTTTTGTGAGTTTAAAGTTCTCGAAAATAATGAAAAATATTTCGAAAGTTTTTCAAAGATCTCGAAAATCAGAAGATTTCGAAACTTTAGAAAAGTTCTCGAAAAGTTTCAATTTTTTCGAAAAAATTACAACAATTATCAAGATTATACAAGCTTGATAATATCCAACGAGTCGAAGTGTTTTCTTTCTTATACAAGAGAGAAAAGCACTGAGTAAGCAACGGAAACACCTTAGGAGCAAAGAGCAAAGTTCTCGAAAGATTAGGGTCTAAGGATTTCGAAAACTAGTCAAAACTAGGCAAATTTTTGTCTTTGTAAAAAGAAAGCCAAAAACACGTTTTTAATCCAAGATTCTTGTACAACTAACCTTAAAATGATGAAATCTTAAAGAAAGTTGCAAACTTTAACAACTTTTCAAAAATTTGAAAATTTTCGAAAAATTGTACAAAAGTATGAATCAAAATTTATTGAGAAATTTTGAAACTTTGTTGGTTGTTTGAGTTTGTAACACAAGTTTTGAAGAAAAAGATGTGATAAAAACACGAAAAAAACAAGAAAGTAACAAACTTTATCAAAAAATAACGACTAAAAAGGTTGTTTATGGTTCGTTAGCAACAAAAACAAAGATTACACCTTCTTCTAGCGATTGATACCACTTGTTAGGTCACCATATTGTAAACACAAGTATTGATTTGATAGAAATAAGATAAGAAATAGAGATTGGTTGATTAGATCAAATATGAAGAATAAAAGTGCAAGAGTTTCCTTATGTAAATGAAATAACCAACAAGTGTAAGAAGATACATGAGGTCCTATTTATAGGTGAGGAATAGGGCAACATTCCCTTCCTCCCTATCTTTCTATTTCGTATGGGCTTGAGGCCCATTGGACACTTAGTGGTCTTACGCTTATAACATAAATAACTTAAGTAATTTAGCAACCTATTACATTCACTGAAATGACCGAGACTTGACTAAATGTTGATAAACTTAGGTCCTAACAACTGTCCTGCAGTGAGTTACGAAAATTGAAACAAATTCGAATTTTTTCTTGTTTTCTTCAATCTTCGACAAACAAAACCTTGTTTAATCCCACGATCATGAGCCCCTTGGCTCTGATACCACATGTTATGATCGTTTATAGCTCGAGGTTGGTTAGACCTCATCTAGGGATTACACAACAATAATGATAAGAACACGATACGTAGCGGAATAAACAAAACAATCATTATTATTGCTAGAAGGTTTCTCGTCATCATCTCTACAATATACAAACTAATCAGCCCCAATACTACTTGATCAAGTGTAGTACAGTTACTCAACAATAACAGTGATCAATGATCCTTGAGGCTAAAACTACCCTAGGCGTTTTCCCTTAAAACGCCTGTACACACACTTTTCCTGATGTTACATCTTGACACACATATAATATAAACCTAATTCCCTGTATCTCTTTATATAATAAAGATACTAGGATTACAAAATACTACAAAGGACTATATTGTAATAACTTCTTTGTAAAGCAAGTCCCTTGTCTTTTGCAGTTTCTTCATTCTTCACTTTGTCTTCTTAAGTCCTTCATCTTTCATGTATTTTGTCATATCAACTCAAATATTAGACCCAACATTCTTTTGAAAGGATCATCATTCCCCTCCGGTGCATCGGACTCTTCCAAATAGCTGGCGATCATCCATTCCTCAAACACCTTAAGTTTGGTTTTCTTGTCAATGTTTGCGGTACCGAATCTTCTTTTAAGCCATTCATCAAATGAATAGTCGCGCCCTTTAGGTTCCCTTTCCGGATTAATATAATTTATTTTGAAATGTTGATCGTCTTCATCTGGAGAAGGGTTTTAGAGCATTCCCCAGCGTCTGCTCAGCACACTCTTTCTTTAAAATCTTCTTCGGAGAGATTGCTTTGGCATTCTTCAGATGAAAGGCTCAAGTGATAACAGTCATAATCCTGTTGAAACCTTTTATCACATTCTCGTTGATTATGGTGTTTCCGAACCTGACCTTGTACCAATCTTGAAACGACATCAGAATTCAATGTCACATCGTTCAATTTCGTGAAAACATGTCCACTCCAAATGGATTCATTGGGCTTTATCAAGTTCCCCGTTGTCTCCTCCGTCGCATTTGTAGAGGAAAGGATTACAGGAAGGCCAAGCTTGTTCGAACCCTTCATGAACCATTATTATTGGGTTGCAATAATGGTTTTTCAAGACGGGATTTTTTCTGTCAACGACTCTGCTCATCATCCGATCATGTCTATTGTTGGGAATAAAGCTAACAGTTACCACTGATAAGCTTGTGGAAGACACTGCTGAAGAATGCACTAGCAGTGGAAACACATTACCACTGCTAGTACATATTATTACCACTACTGTTAGGATAACTGTGATGTATTCGTATGTAGATAAGTATAGAAAAGATCTTGTGTATATTCTATTATGATAGCATTATATTTATCTTGTAAAGGATTCCTTGTGCTATAAAAGGAGGTCCTAGGTCATTGTTCTAGGTACGAATTAACCCTAGAAAGCTTCAAGGTGTAACCATAGTGATAAGCAAGATCACTCGTATTTAATATTGAAGCTTTGTGTTAAACTTACATATAACTGTTCTCACTTACATTACATCATACAATTCATATTCTAAGTATTTTTAAGTATATTCCGCTTGCTTAATAATATAACTCAAAGTATCACTCTAACACAAGGTGTGTGTTTAGATCCTACAAGTGGTATCAGAGACAGGTTTCTGATACTTTGATTTAGAAGATCCAAGGAAAAAGCTTAACCAATTCACTCAGATCCATGGAGATGGAAAACAACCAGTCCAACTCTGCTCCAAGACATCCTAAGCTCAAACTCAATGAGTTTGAGATGTGGAGGATAATGATTGAGCAATACTTTCTCATTCAAGATTATGCTTTGTGGGAGACTGAGAAAGTTGGTGACAAAGAACTAATCACAGTTTCTGCACCTTCTACTAGTGATGAAAAAACACAGAAGAAGAATGATATGAAGGCCATAAGTTTGTTACTAATGACTCTTCCTAAAGACTAGATCATTGCTTTTAGCAAATTCAAGACTGCAAAGGAACTGTTTGAAGAGATCTGTTCAGTGTTTGGTGGCAATGATGCTACAAAGAAGACTCAAAAGACATTGTTGAAGCAAAGTTATGAAAACTTCTCTGCTTCAAGCAATGAATCTCTTGATAGCATCTTCACCAAACTCCAGAAGATTGTCACACAATTGACTGTGTTTGGAATTGAGGTAGAAAAGGAAGACCTCAATTTGAAGTTTCTAAGAAGTTTGCCTGCTGAGTTTCATACTAATGTTACAGTCTGGGAGAATAAACCAGAAATTGAAACAATGAAGCTCAATGATCTTTACAATAACTTCAAACTCATTGAAAAAAGATTGAAGAAGGCAGGGAAGCTTGGTTCAAGCTCTAGCAGCTTGGCATTGGTGTCAACCTCTGTTGACAGTGATGATTCTGAAGATGACAGTGATGAAGAGATTGTCACTGCTGGTTCTACAGTTTCCACTGGTAATGCAATAGTTACCACTGCAAGTTCTTAAAAGAAGGTTGCTGGTCTTGGAGATCCTACCTTTTATGCATTTATCACAACTCAAGTTAATGGCTCAATATTAACTCATGAAGACTTAGAGCAAGTTGATGATGATGACTTGGAAGAGATGGACAGAAAGTGGCAAATAGCACTTCTTAGCATAAGGGCTAAGAAATTCTTCAAAAAGACTGGCAAACCTATACACATCAATGGTAATGAAACTGCAGGGTTTGATAAGAAGAAAGTGAAATGTTACAACTGTCACAAGTTGGGACATTTTGCTAGAGAATGCAGAAGACCAAGGAAGCAGGATAATAGATCTACTTGGTACAAGCAAAAGAAGGAACCAACTGTGGAGGAACCAAAGGCAATGCTGGCAATTGATGGTGTTAGCTATGATTGGAGTTTCATGGCTGATGGTGAAGAGGAAGAATCTTCAGATGCTGCTTTTATTGCTACAGAACATGCTCTCATGGCCTTCTTTGACTCTGAGGTGCAAAACCTTGAAAGTTGTTCTAAAACATGTAGGGCTTCTAGAGAATGTGAAAGGCTAAATGAATTATTAGAAAACCATGGAATAGAGTTGTTTGCTGCTAACTATAATGTTTGAAATCTTCGAAGAGGTATATCTGTGTTAGAAAAACAACTAGAGCATTATAGAGAAAATGAGACAAAATTTAATGATGATATGGTTGTTCTAAAAAGAGAGTTAGATCATAAGATAGCAGTAAATGACGCATTTAAAGAATAGCTTGAAAGACTTAGAAAGGTAAATGAAAATGTTTACTTATCTGTTGACATTTTATATTATCAGTCTTAGTCTATTGATAAAATTTGGGAAGCTCAAATCACTAACAAAGCTAAGTCTGGTTTAGGGTACAATACAGTTCCTCCACCACTAAGGGGTGTTCCAGCACCCCCTGGCATAGACTTAGCACATACAGGACTAGAAGAGTTTGAGGAACCTATTCTTGAATATGGTCCTCCCAAATTTGTGAAAAATGAGGAAGAGGTTAAGCATGAAACTGATGTTTTTGAAAGTGCAAGTGACTCATCTGTAGTAGATGAGAGTGTTAAAAAGAATGTAGAGACTTCTACCCCACAAGTTGTTAAGACCATTACAGAGGAACGTAGGAAACAAGTTAATAAGCCTAGACAAACTGTAAGGTATGCTGAGATGTATATAAACAAGTCATCAACTCCTAGGGGTAACCAGAGGAGTTGGAATCATGTAAAATCTCAACAACTAGGTAGTGAGTTTGTAATGAACAATAAAGCATGTTATATCTGTGGTAGCTTTGAACATTTACATGCTAATTGTGACTATCATGTTGGGAGAAAGGAAGGTTATGGGAAAAAGAGGGTGGATTCAAACAAGTTTCAAAACAAATCACACCCTAATTCACATAGCAACATGATCCCAAGAGCAGTTTTATTAAGAAGTGGGCTTAAACCTTTTGCCACTACTAAAAATGTTAACACTGCTCATCCTAAATCACCTGTTTCAAGTGCAAAACCTAAAACAACTTTTGTTAAATCTGCACAAATAGGAAAAAGGACTTTTTATAACAAAAGGGTTCAATATAACCAACAGTGGGTACCAAAATCTAAACCAGCAGTTACCACTGCTCATACAAAAGTTCCCACTGCTAATGTTGTAAACAAGAACAGGGGTAATATTGGAAATGTTGTGAAGGCCTCAGCACATTGGGAATGGAAACCTAAAGGAAATACCTCAACAAACAATCCCAATGGTGTATCAATGACCTTTGATAGATTTAACTATATTGATACACGAGGCAGATCCAAGTCAATCATGGCTTGGGTCTCCAAAGGAAACTAACTCCTTTATTATATGTGCAGGAACATCCAAGGACAAAAAGATCAGATCAAGGCTATACAGATAGTGGATGTTCAAGGCACATGACTGGCAACAAGTCCTATCTATCCAATTTTGAATATTTTGATGGACAGTCTGTCAGTTTTGGAGGAGGAGTAAATGGTAAAGTTACTGGTAAAGGTGTTATTAAAACTGGTAACTTGGATTTTGAACCTGTGTACTATGTAAAAGAGCTTAAGTATAATCTCTTTAGTGTGTCACAGATGTGTGACAAGAAAAACAATGTTCTTTTTACTGAAGATATGTGTTTTGTTCTTTCTAAGGATTTTAAGATGCCTGATGAGAGTCAGATCCTTCTTAAAATTCCTAGAAAAGGCAACTTATATAGCTTTGATATGAATAACATTGTTGCTAAAGAAGATCATGCTTGCTTTATTGCAAAGGCCACAGTGGATGAATCCATGCTATGGCATAGAAGACTTGGTCATATTAATTTCAAAACCATAAATAAGATTGTCAAAGATGGTTTGGTAAGAGGTTTGCCTCAGAAAAGATTTGAAAATGATCAAACCTGTGTTGCTTGTCTTAAGGGCAAACAACACAGAGCTTCTTGCAGGTCAAAATTGGTTAACTCTATTGCTCACCCACTTCAAATGTTACATATGGATTTGTTTGGTCCTACATCTGTGAGTAGCATAAATCTTAAGAGATATTGTCTTGTTGTAACTGATGATTTTAGTAGGTTCACATGGGTTTTCTTTCTTAGAACTAAGGATGAGACAACTGGCATCCTTAAGACCTTTATAACTGAAGTAGAAAACCAAAATGATATGAAAGTTAAAATCATTAGGTGTGACAATGGGACAGAATTTAAGAATAGAGTTATGGATGATTTTTGCAGAGATAAAGGTATTAAAAGAGAATTTAGTGTAGCTAGAACTCCTCAACAAAATGGTGTAGCTGAGAGGAGAAATAGGACACTAATAGAGGCTGCTAGAACCATGTTGGCAGATTCAAAATTGCCAATGACATTTTGGGCTGAAGCAGTTAACACTGCTTGTTATGTGCAAAACAGGGTTTTAGTAGTGAAAACAAAGAACAAGACACCTTATGAGTTATTTAGAGGTAGACCACCTATCCTAGACTTCATGAGACCATTTGGATGTCATGTCACTATTCTCAATACCATAGATCATCTGGGTAAATTTGATGAGAAAGCAGATGAAGGGTATTTTGTTGGGTATTCTATGGTTAGTAAAGCTTTTAGGGTATTCAACTTAAGGACCCCAAAGGTTGAAGAAAATCTGCATGTTGAGTTCCTAGAAAACAAAGTGAATGTAAAAGGAACTAGTCCAGAAAGGCTGTTTGATCTTGATACTCTAACCCATACCATGAACTATGTGCCTATCTCTACAGGTACATCTACTAAAGATTTTGCAGGTTCAGAAGAGTTTGTTGATGATGATGAACCAAGCATGGATCAAGAGGATGATCAAGATGAATTCATTTTGCCAATTTGGGACTATGCAGATGATGATGATGTTGCAAATACTGGAGATGCTCAACCTTCTAATGATGCTGGAAAGGAAGATAATGGCAATGTGTTTAAAGCAACAAATGTGAACACTGGAAATGTTGAAAACAGTGGAAATACAGATTCCACTGCTAAGCCAAAAGATTCCACTGCCAGACCAGAAGTTGCAAAGAATGTTGAAAACAGTGGAAATACTGCTTCCACTGCTACACCTGAAGTGGACAATTCAACTCCAGTTACACAGGAAGCTCAAGCCAGTGATATTGAAATATCAAATATGCCTACTGAGATTGAAATTCCTCAAACTCCCCATACCACAGTTCATAAATCACATCCTCTTGAAAATGTGATAGGGGATGTAAACTCACATGTGAAGACTAGAAGACAATCAAAGATAGCTGACATTCATGGATTTATCAGTGAAATTTATGAATCTAAGAATCATGAAGGCAAGAATGAATGTCTGTTCATGTGTTTTCTATCTCAAATGGAACCAAAGAATGTATTAAAGGCACTTGAAGATGAAAGTTGGGTGGAAGCAATGCAAGAAGAGTTGCTTCAGTTCAAAATTCAGAAGGTTTGGGTGCTTTGTGATTTACCTAAAGGCATGAAAGTAATTGGTACCAAATGGGTGTTTAGAAACAAGAGAGATGAAAGAGGAATTGTCATAAGAAACAAGGCTAGGCTTGTAGCACAAGGATACACACAGGAGGAGGGTATTGATTATGAAGAGGTGTTTGCCCCAGTTGCAAGAATAGAAGCAATTAGACTTTTTCTAGCCTATGCATCCTTTATGGGCTTCATAGTCTATCAAATGGATGTAAAAAGTGGTTTTCTATATGGGCAAATTGATGAGGAGGTATATGTTTCACAACCTCCAGGCTTTGAGGACCCTGAACATCCTGACAAAGTATACAGGGTAGTTAAAGCATTGTATGGATTGCATCAGGCACCAAGGAAATGGTATGAGACCCTAGCTACTTATCTTTTGGATAATGGGTTTCATAGAGGAAGAATTGATCAAACTTTGTTCATCAAGAAAGACAAAAATGATATCTTGCTGGTTCAAGTGTATGTTGATGATATTATTTTTGGCTCAACAAAGCCAGAGATGTGCAAAGATTTTGAGAAGCTTATGAAAGATGAGTTCAAGATGAGTTCTATGGGTGAACTCACATTCTTTTTGGGACTTCAAGTACAGCAAAGGCCAGATGGAATCTTCATTAATCAAGACAAGTATGTGGCTGAGATACTTAGGAAGTTCAAATTCACTAATGCAAAGTCCTTTAGCTCACCTGCTGACAGAAGTACACATCTGCTTCTAAAAGAAAACAGTGGAGAAGCAGTTGATGTACATATGTACAGATCTATGATTGGTTCTTTGATGTATCACACATCATCAAGGCCAGACATTATGTTTGCAGTATGTGCTTGTGCAAGGTTTCAGGTCACTCCCAAAGAATCACACTTGACTGCAGTGAAGAAGATTTTCAAATATCTTAAAGCATATCCTCATTTGGGATTACGGTATCCTAAAGAATCTCCTATGGAATTGGTTACCTACTCAGATAGTGATTATCCTGGAGCTAGCTTGGATTGAAAATCTACAACAGGTGGATTCCAATTTCTTGGATGTAGATTGGTGTCATGGCAGTGCAAGAAACAAACAATGGTGGCAACTTCATCAACTGAGGCAGAGTATGTGGCTGATGCAAGTTGCTGTGCTCAAGTTCTATGGCTTCAAAATCAACTTTTGGACTATGGGTACAATTTCATGAATACCATCATTTATATTGACAATAGTAGTACCATATGCATAATTAAGAATCCAGTTCAACACACAAAGACTAAACATATTGAAATTAGACATCATTTTATAAGAGATTGTTATGAGAAAAGGCTAATTCAAGTTGTCAAAATCCATACTGATGATAACTATGCTGATTTATTAACAAAAGGACTTGATGTAGGAAGATTTCAGTACTTGGTAACAGGTATTGGAATGCTTAATCCATAAAATTTTTGTGTCTAATGGTCTTTGGTGTTGAGGGGAGGTTCTTGGTACTAAAATTGTTGTATATGTTTGTATAAGTTTGTATATGTTTTGCTTGTATTTTGTTTGTCCACTAACTTTTATGCAGAGACTAAGGCAAACAGTGGAAACAAAAAGGCAAGCAGTGGTAAATATTACTCTCACAGTGGTAAAAGAAAAACAGAGAAACTACAAACTTTCATTCAAAAGAAAAGTTTCATTCATTCAAAAGGAGAGTACAAATTACAACCATCAAAACACAAACAATAAAAGCCTAAAACAACCTACACCCCTACACAAGCTACTCCATTGGCTTCTTGCCCTTGCCCTGATAGTTGTGCTTGTTCTTCAATGTACTCTTCCTTTTGTTCTCAAAGGTTGACGGCATTCTAGGACAAGCAAGCCCAAGAACTTGTGGAGGAGGCCTTGGTAGTCTTGCAGGCTTCTCTGGGATGGAGATTTGCTTCATGTTGGAGAGAGCTGCTCCCAAAGCTTTAGTCAGAGCCCTTGGCAACTCCTTGGACAAGGAATAGGACTCATCATCATCATCTGATGAGTTGGAGTAGAACTCAAGAGATGGTGCAGGCTTAGCAACAGTTGCAGGCTTGGCAACAGGTGAAGGATTGGCAGTCTTCTTTGTTGGCTTCTTGGATGAAGAGGTGGAAGCACAGGGTGGAAAGTAACTTGCCCACCCTGATGCCTCTGAAGATGACTCAGAAGACATCAAAATCTCTATGTCAGAGGTAGAATCAGATGAGATGTCAATGATGTTAGGAAGATTGCTCATGGTGAATTTTAGGGATCTTGTGAAAGTTATAATGTGTTTTGGTGAAGATAATGGAGAGCCGAGTCCCTTTATATAGGCTAAGTCAATCAAAATGTCTCATTAAAGGAGATATTTACTGTCACCTATTTGGCAGGTTAAGGAGTAAATATAGATATTATCGGGTTGACTTTTAAAAGATATTTGTGAATAGTGGCTTGGTTAAAAGTAACTTTGGTTTAAAACAAGTTGGTTATGAGTATTCTTTGTATTATACTAACTATTGCAGGTACATAACCAATCTTTGCTGGGAGTTGTTCATAAAAGGTGTATAACTGAGATACACAACAAATGGTTATTGATTCACCATGTCTAATCCACATAAGAATCAACTAGTCCAGAGCAAACGGCTACTGGTAAAGACTTAACAAATCCGTTTATGGTTGATAGTTTACCAAAAACTATATGGTTATCAATGACTCCTCCCAAACTAACCAGTCAACCAGGTGTGGTCAACAAGTCAAGGCCATCGAACAGCTGGAAAAAGCCCGGACTCGCTTACGTAAAGTAGAAATAGAAGCAAATCTGAGAGAGGAGAGATCAATTTATGATCCGGTGCAAGCACAGTGTATTCCCGGGTTGTTATGTCCCAGCGAGATTGAAATTGTGTTTTTGAGAAACGTTTGAATGATTTAGCGATCGGGAAAGTAACCAGATAATCATTTGGATTGATTTACACTAATGGAAATGAGATAAATAACAGTTATTAACAATTACGGGAAATCAGATAAACTAAAAACGTAACAAAATTAAAACAAACGTAAATGCGTACTGGAAAAGGACAAATTAAGCAGAAATAAACTAGAGGGGGTGAAAATGACTTTTTTATAAACTTATTATTAAAAGAAATTTTATAAAAAAGAAAAATATTTTTTTGATTATTTTATTATTTAATATTAATTAAAATTATTTAATTACATATTATTAATATTTAAATTAAACTATATATAATATAATACTAAATTAAACTAAAAATATGAAAATTTAATTTTAAAAATTCTAAATTAACTTAAAAATAATATAAAAACTAAAAATATGTCTTTTTGTCTTTTTGTGATTTTAATATTAATTAATTACTAGTTAAACTATTTAAACTAATTAAACAAATTTAAATTACTAATAATACTAAAAATGACTTGGAAAATTAGGAAATATTTTATAAAACTAATTAAACTTCACAGGAATCCTAAAAAATTTTAAAAAGTTTATAAAAATGATTATTACACTATTTTACTAATTATTAACTAAAAACTATTTAAACTAATTTAATTAAGATAAATAGAAAATGAACAGTAACAATTATGAAATTAATTTTAAAAATACTTTATAATATATAAAACCTAAAAAAATATAAAAAAGTACTATTGATTAAAATTAAACAGCAATGGATTTTCTTTTTGGTTTTTCAATTAAAACTAATTTAACTAATATTAATTATTATAAATACTAAATGAAGAGATAAAATTATGAAATTTTTTATACAAATACTATAATATGATAGAAACTTAAAAAAAATATAAAAATGGAAAATGCTTTTTGAAAAAGTTGAACAATAAGCCAAATGGCTTAAATAGAAGCTATCACTTTCTTAAAAGTGATGATTTTTGGATTTTCTTTTTACAAAACTATTTAACAGCTAAAAATGACCAACTTTTGTAAAAACAAACTTTTCAGAACTTAAAAATAAGCTATGTGTGAGCTTATGATTCTCACAGTGGACTTTTGTGGCTTAAAATGGATTTTTGGTTTTGAATAAGCTCACAATAAACCACACAGTGAACACAGAGGATAGATTAAGCTAAGAACAAGTTTGACACACTTAGAATAAGCTCAAACAATAAGAAAAAGCACACTGATAAGCTAGAAATGAGGAATAAGCAATTCCAAAAACACTCAGAACCACTCAGCCCTGCAGGTTATAAGCAGGTTTGATTCAGCTTATAAATATGCTTGGGTGGCCAAGTTGAGCCTGGAATAAATGAATCCACACTGTGGGCTATCCAAAGAACCAAGAATTACATTCTAGGCCCCACTAATGAACTCAAAAGGTCTTATCAAAATGGCTAGGATACACTGATGACTCAGTGTACCTAGGTGACCATGGTGCTTAGAGAGGCTAAATTAAGCAATGGAATGAGCAAGGAATGGCAAACAAGGAATGGATTCAAAAACTTGGTAATGTGGGCCTCTCAAAACGCCCAATAACAGGCAATAAGCTCAAGGATTGAGCTTATTGTGGGCTTGGGAAAAAGGGTCAGATAGGTAAAGGTTCAAAGTGACTTATGAAATAAGTGCTTACAACAAATATGCACAAGAGCAAACTAATGCTAACCATAGGCAAACATAGTTACAGGGGCCTATTATAAGCTCAGAATAACCAAACAACATCAATTAACAAATGAGAATCCAACAGTGGTGCAAAATGAGATTATGGAAATAAGCAGTTATGCAAATAAGCCTATAAGCACAAGCTAAAAGCAAAAACAACCATACACTCAGTTTCACTCAATCACAAACATCATAATACAACTGAAAACAATAATCAAGCAAGCCTGGATCAAATAGAAATCAAAATCAACATGGTCAAGGCATGCTGATGAATCAGCAGTAACAGTGGTTAATGGTCAACTTTGGGGTGCAAAATAAGCAAGTAAATAAACAATGCAGGGTAAATCACATATACAACTATCAAGACAACCAAGGTAGCTTTCCAAAACACCAATCATCAAACAAAATGGTCAACTAATGAGCAATTTGTGGCCTAGGGAAAAATGGGTCAAACTGGTGCACAGGGGAGATTTGCTAAAAAGTACTAAAAGAAAAGCAGAAAATAAGCAGTTTAACTAAGCTAAAAAAAATAACTAAAAATATCCTAATGAAGATGAGCAATAAAATATTAATGTCCAAAAAGCACAAGTCCTAAAACCTAGTATTAAGACCTAGAGAAAATCAACTAGTTTATTCAAAAAAAAATTTGCGACAATTTTGACTTTTTCCATTTTGATCTTTGGTTGAATTTTATGAACTTAACCTGGATCTAAGTGACTAATTATGTTAAAATAGGTTAAAATGAAACCAAATTAAGCTATCCTAACTGATAATATACTGATTTGCAAGTTTATGAGGCCTAACTTACAGTGAGCTCAAATTGAGGTTTAAAAGAAGTTTTGACCTTTTCTCAAAAGACCTATTGTTTTTGTGACTTGTATGTTCTATTGTAACCTACTGAAGCATGAATCAACAATGAACATAAAAAAGAACAACCATGAACACTCATACAACAGCAAATCCAAACACTCCCTTAATTTACTTAAAATGAGGTTTTCAAAGGATAACACTGTTTTAGGCCATAAAAATGATTCCAAAGAACTTAATATGATAAAATACACTGATTTAATCACATTAACACCACTAATAACATCAATTGCTCATAAATCACTTTAATCCTATTTTGAAAGTTAAATTGAAGAAAAGTGAGAACAAGGGATTCAGTTAACAAACACTTAAACTATCACCATAAAATCACAAAATAACACTAAATAGGCATGCAAGAACATAAATTAACAGCATAAAACCATTCAACAGTAGAATTGTAAAAATAGGGAAATAAGCTTACAATTTGAATCCAACTGAAAACCAATGAACTAGGAACCAAGAATACAACCTATTGCCTCCCCTGAGGCTCTATTACCATGGCCATCCAAAAGCTACCATGCTCCAAGCTTCATCATTCTAGTAAACTAATTTTCATATTTTACTCTATTTTTACTTGAATTTTGAGAATTTTTTTGGTTTACTGAGCTAAGCTAGTTAAAAGGCTTTGAGAGCTTTTAACAACTTACAAATGATCTTAAGAGAATTTAATGAGACAGTTTAAACAACATTTAGCAACATTTAAGCAAGGATGTCAATTTTACTTAAAAACTGCCAAATGTGAATTGACCAATGAAAACTTGAAATTAAGATTAAAGGTAGTTCAAATTACATGAAATAAACTGAATAAAAGCTTCTTGAACTAGGAATTACAACTGGAATTTAAACTATAATAAAAACGACATGATAAATTTAAACTACAACTACTACTTGTTTCTCTGTGTCTTCTTTCTTCTTTATATTGGACTTTTAGGGTTTAGTGGGGTCCTCTGAGCAAATCTCATAAAAAATCCTAGCCATTGGATCACTGGAAGTGATCCTGGCCCTTGAAATCACTTTTGGCGCCAAAAAAAGATATTGCAAATTAGGGTCTGTGAGGGTGAAGCTAGGAGTTATAGGGGTGGTGGACGTGATGGGTGAGCAGAGGAGGTGAGGTGATTGGCAAGTGGAGGTCAAGTTGGGGTGGTGAAACCACTAGTTTTGTGATGGTGGTATTGGCAGTGAGGTGGAAGGGGAATGGTGAATGGGGCGGTTTTTATTATTTAAATGGGATTGGGTTGTTGATGGGCTGAGTGGGAAATGGGCTAGGTAAAGGGGTGTGGGACTGGGTTTATGTTATTAGTGGGTTTGGGTAAATTACAATTAGGTCTGTTTGGTTGTTAGTTAAATAAGCATAGGGACCAAAATTGTAATTTTTTGTTTTTGAGGGATTGAAAGTGTAATTTATCCAAAGTATTCACAAGGGTCTTTCCTGCCAAGCTCCAAAAATCCAAGGACTATACATGAGATTTCCACAAATAAATTTCCCAAGCACCATTTTTGCTAATTTTGAAACTCCAGGGACTAAACTTGTAAATTTTTTGAAACTTTTTCACCAAAGGACTAATTATGACAACTTGTGATTTCCAAAGGACCTTTGATGATTATTTTCCAAAATTTGAACTCCCAGGGGCTAGTTTTGCCAAATTTGAAAGTGTAGGGACCAAACTTGCAAACTTTTGAAACTTTTTACCCAAGGACTATTTTTGATAACTTTTGATTTTTAAAGGACTTGGGTTGAATTTTCTTCCAAAATAAATGCTCAGGGACTGATTTTGACAAGTTTTGAAAGTTGAGGGACTGAAACTGCCAATTATGCAAACTTTGCTTGTTTTTCATCTGTTTTCAATCATTTTGCATCTGAAACATATAAAACACAATCCTGGGATATTTTCAGTATTTTGATGCATATTTGAGTGTTTTTGGATGTTTTGGCAGTTCAGATACGACAAAAATGATGAGTATTTTTATACTCATCAATCCCCCACACTAAACTATTGTTAGTCCCTAGCAATCCTTTATGAAAATTTAATGGATTTGAAGTCTCTTTACCAAAAGCAATTACTTCTGGAGTAGCCAATGTTTCAGTATGATACTTTGGTACATTGATAACCAAATTATTTTGAGCAAACCATCAGCTGTCAACGGATTTGATTTGTCTTTACCAAAAGCCGTTTGCTTTTGGACTAGCCAACTCTTCACGATCAAAGATATGGTGAGCTGAATACCATACAATTTTTGGCAAATTGTCAGCCATAAACGGATTTGAGATATCTTTACCCAGAGCCGTTTGCTCTCGGATTAGTCAGTCCTTATATGGGTTAGACATGGTGGACTGATAACCATTTGTCGTGTTAGTGCAAAGCACTTCCACCAATTTTTTTTTTTAAATTTTTGCCGAAATGGGGGTATTAAGGCGCTAGAAGGTACAAATGTGATCAAATTCGCCAGAATTACCCCCCACACTTAGAAATGAATATTGCCCTCAATATTCAAAGTACCGGCTATTATGCCGACACTTTGAAACGTAAAAAGTTTAGATTTAGGCAAGTGTGGGAACACCATTATATATATATATATATATATACATATATATATATATATATATATATATATATATATATATATATATATATATATATATATATATATATATATATATATATATATATATATATATATATATATATATATATATATATATATATATATATATATATATTATATATATATATATATATATATATATATATATATATATATATATATATATATATATATATATATATATATATATATATATATATATATATATATATATATATATATATATATATATATATATATATATATATATATATATATATATATATATATATATATATATGTATATATATATATATATATATATATATATATATATATATATATATATATATATATATAAATATATATATATATATATATGTAAACAACAGCAGGGGCAACTCCCCTACACTTAGGTGTTAGAAAAGAGAAAGAAGACAAAGACATGGGTGAAAACCCATGTGGTGCTAATGTTTTTGTTCACCGAGTCACTAGCCTGACTCGAACCCGAATTCATTGGTTCTTGGGGAAGCAAGTGGAAGAGACAATCTCCATCAGACTTTCATTCAAGATGTTTGGACAAACATTGAAGTACGTGAAAGTTCCACACCGATGAGATATACCCGGCTCAAGAGAATGATAAGAGGAAATGTCGGGATCAAAGATAGTGTACTCACTCCCGAAAGAGTGAAGGACAGGGTAAGTCACTGGATAGATGAAGAAGAGAAAGAAAGTCATGATAACAATCATGACTAACTGATCATCATCAGAATGAAAATTCACAATTTCACTATCATGAATCTCGTCATTTAAGCTCATTTGATCAAGACATATCCCGAGTGTGTCTAGATCAAGGTAGAAATTATCATACTCCGGCGGAGATATGATATTAGTGAGTTCATCTGGGAACTCCTCGAAGGAAAATGATTCATATTCGGGGAGAGAATTATGAGAATGAGAAGTGGTACTGCCACTAATCTTCTCTCCCATATGATCAAAATGGAAGGCTTCAAATTCCAGTATAGAATCATCGGAAAAAAGGTCACTATCCTTTATGGGGATAGGAGATGAAATGGGTTTCTTATTGAAAGCCTCGATTTTAGAAATGAGGAGACTGACATTCAATAATGTTGCACGAAGTGCTTCATCTTTGATTTCAGTGTCAATTTCATCATTCTCTTCTTCTAAGCTGACTAGCTCAGAAGGTAATTCCTCCACATAACTGATGTCTCCACAAGATAAAGAATTTTCATCAGTATGTGAATTACTAAGCTCGATGTTGGGATTAGAATTTAAAAGGTTTTCAATTTCTCCCAGATCGGCTTCGAAGTTAAATAGATCATCATCACTTCCCAATGGAAGTGGATTGATGTGAGTAAGTTCATCTGTGAACTCCTCAAGAAGAGGGTTAACATCAGAATGAGGCAGTGATGCCTCTACATACTCAACGTCTCCATAAGATGTACAATCATCATTAAAATTGGAGAAAGTCTCTAAATGATGTTTTGGATTTTCAGGAGGGGAAGGTAGATCACACATTTTGTCAAGAATTCCCTGGAACTCACTTGGGATTGGGACAAGGTTCTCAACACTAGACTTTATGAATTCGTCCGATTCCTTTTCAGGAATAGTGTTAAGATGCTCGTCCCCTATGCTTAGAGAGTTAGCGGGAACTTAAGGTGTGATAACAACAGGCTGAGGGAGTTGAGAAGGGCTAGCAGTCATGGATTCTACAAATTCCATTTGTTCATCTCCTAGTAATTCTGTCATACTCTTTTCTCCCTGTGTTTCCACGAATGGAATTTCAACTGAAGTCGAATCAAAAGGTTTCTCAGATACCTTTGGGATTGGAACAGGGTCATCTATTTCCTCAAGAGGATTGACTTTGACTTCCTTGTCCCCCATTATCAAGATATCTGAAGGTTCCTTAGAGTTTTCTTCTTCAAATGGTTCATCCTCGTCACTTTCATCCTCAAAATAAAATGAGTTAATAGGAGGATTTTGTTTCCTAAGAATCAAATCTTTAAGACAGTTTATTCCCTCTTGAATGTTCCTGTTGAATTGATTTTGAGCAATAATCACTTTTGTAATCAATACAGCTCTAGTTAACTCGCTCTAAGGATGTGGTTGAGGGGTTGTGTATTGTGAAGGCTGGTTAAAACCAAATCCATGATTGTTACAAGGAACTTGTTCATAGACAAACTGATTCTTAGTTTGACAATCAGAGCTGTAGTGAGGGCCTCCACAATACTCATATGAATATGTCTCCATCTTGGGGTGTGGGGGTTGGTTAAAGAAACTGGTTGTTTCATTGTAGGGATTTTGGTCATAGACAAACCTGTTTCCCGAACTCACAATGCTACAACTGGTGCAATTTCTACCATTATAAGGACCACCACACCATTGACAAACAAGAGGGTGAGGATAAGACATAGAAAGAATCAAAAGGTTACAGAGGGTAAGGGATAAAGAATCAAAAGGGTAAGAGGGTAAAGATGAATATTTTT
Source organism: Artemisia annua (assembly GCA_014162995.1). Classification (NCBI taxonomy): domain Eukaryota; kingdom Viridiplantae; phylum Streptophyta; class Magnoliopsida; order Asterales; family Asteraceae; genus Artemisia; species Artemisia annua. Next base: position 199,244 of record LBNU01030875.1, on the reverse strand, counting down.
GGAATTTTTGATAAACATTTTGTAAAAATAATCACAAGTAAAACAAGACCGAGGCAAAACGACAGAGAACTTAAACCAATAATCACAATATGAATGGATTCTTTGAAAAAGGTACACCAATTCACAAGGACACAAAGGCAAGTTTTAATCTTTTGTTTGGGAACTTATTAATGGTCATACACCCAGTTAGGTAGTATTCTGCCTTGATTTGCGGTGGTAATATTTTATGTATTTATTTAACAAGAAAACAAATGTTTTTGGCTTTTCGGGGTGTGTGTGAAAAACTTGGGAATTATTTTTGGAATCGATTCGTTAACCGAAATCGTTCCTTTAAAACTACTCACAGGGTGGCGGAAGAGAAAGAATGGATCTCTTTTCGGTTCGCAATTTAATGTCAGAACCTCCGTATTCCACCTGTATAGGTTGTAATCTTAAAGATAACGAAGTAATTTAACTTCACGATTGTTTTGTTGTTTTTGATTTTTTTGGTGTTGTTAGCACTTTAGGAGAAGTGTTAATGATTGTTTTTTTTTTATTGATTATGAATTTTTTACAAAAACTTACAAAGTGATGTGATTTGTACAAGGAGGGTTTTGAAAATCACTAAACTTAAACGTTTTTGAAAACACGCAACAACCTCCCCGGCAGTGGCGCCAAAATTTGACTCCTCCCAAACTAACCAGTCAACCAGGTGTGGTCAACAAGTCAAATCTGAGAGAGGAGAGATCAATTTATGATCCGGTGCAAGCACAGTGTATTCCCGGGTCGTTATGTCCCAGCGAGATTTAAATTGTGTTTTTGAGAAACGTTTGAATGATTTAGCGATCGGGAAAGTAACCAGATAATGATTTGGATTGATTTACACTAATGGAAATGAGATAAATAACAGTTATTAACAATTATGGGAAATTAGATAAACTAAAAACGTAACAAAATTAAAATAAACGTAAATGCGTACTGGAAAAGGACAAATTAAGCAGAAATAAACTAGAGGGGGTGAAAATGAATTTTTTAAAAACTTATTATTAAAAGAAATTTTATAAAAAAGAAAAATATTTTTTTGATTATTTTATAATTTAATATTAATTAAAACTATTTAATTACTTATTATTAATATTTAAATTAAACTAAATATAATATAATACTAAATTAAACTAAAAATATGGAAATTTAATTTTAAAAATTCTAAATTAACTTAAAAATAATATAAAAACTAAAAAATATCTTTTTGTCTTTTTGTGATTTTAATATTAATTAATTACTATTTAAACTAATTAAACTAATTTAAATTACTAATAATACTAAAAATGACTTAGAAAATTAGGAAATATTTTATAAAACTAATTAACCTTCACAGGAATCCTAAAAAATTATAAAAAGTTTATAAAAATTATTATTACACTATTTTACTAATTATTAACTTAGTTATTAACTAAAAACTATTTAAACTAATTTAATTAAGATAAATAGAAAATGAACAGTAACATTTATGAAATGAATTTCAAAAAATACTTTATAATATATAAAACCTAAAAAAAATATAAAAAAGTACTATTGATTAAAATTAAATAGTAATGGATTTTCTTTTTGGTTTTTCAATTTAAACTAATTTAATTAATATTAATTATTATAAATACTAAATGAAAAGATAAAATTATGAAATTTTTTATATAAATACTATAATATGACAGAAACTTAAAAAAATATAAAAATGGAAAATGCTTTTTGAAAAAGCTGAAAAATAAGCCAAATGGCTTAAATAGAAGCTATCACTTTCTTAAAAGTGATGATTTTTGGATTTTCTTTTTACAAAACTATTTAACAGCTAAAAATGACCAACTTTTGTAAAAACAAACTTTTCAGAACTTAAAAATAAGCTATGTGTGAGCTTATGATTCTCACAGTGGACTTTTATGGCTTAAAATGGATTTTTGGTTTTGAATAAGCTCACAATAAACCACACAGTGAACACAGAGGATAGATTAAGCTAAGAACAAGTTTGACACACTTAGAATAAGCTCAAACAATAAGAAAAAGCACACTGATATGCTAGAAATGAGGAATAAGCAATTCCAAAAACACTCAGATCCACTCAGCCCTGCAGGTTATAAGCAGGTTTGATTCAGCTTATCAAATAAGCTTGGGTGGCCAAGCTGAGCCTGGAATCAATGAATCCACACTGTGGGCTATCCAAAGAACCAAGAATTACACTCTAGGCCCCACTAATGAACTCAAAAAGAGCTTATCAAAATGGATAGGATACACTGATGACTTAGTGTACCTAGGTGACCATGGTGCTTAGAGAGGCTAAATTAAGCGATGGAATAAGCAAGGAATGGCAAACAAGGACTCAATTCAAAAACTTGGTAAGGTGGGCCTCTCAAAACACCCAATAAGAGGCAATAAGCTCAAGGATTGAGCTTATTGTGGGCTTGGGAAAAAGGGTCAGATAGGTAAAGGTTCAAAGTGACTTATGAAATAAGTGCTTACAACAAATATGCACAAGAGCAAACTAATGCTAACCATAGGCAAACATAGTTACAGGGGCCTATTACAAGCTCAGAATAACCAAATCACATCAATTAACAAATTAGAATCCAACAGTGGTGCAAAATGAGATTATAGAAATAAGCAGTTATGCAAATAAGCCTATAAGCACAAGCTAAAAGCAAAAACAACCATACACTCAGTTTCACTCAATCACAAACATCATAATACAACTGAAAACAATAATCAAGCAAGCCTAGATAAAATAGAAATCAAAATCAATAAGGTCAAGGCATGCTGATGAATCAGGAGAAACAGTGGTTAATGGTCAACTTTGGGGTGCAAAATAAGCAAGTAAATAAGCAATACAGGGTAAATCACATACACAACTATCAAGACAACCAAGGTAGCTTTCCAAAACACCAATCATCAAACAAAATGGTCAACTAATGAGCAATTTGTGGCCTAGGGAAAAATGGGTCAAACTGGTGCATAGGGGAGACTTGCTAAAAAGTACTAAAAGAAAAGCAGAAAATAAGCAGTTTAACTAAGCTAAAAAAAAAACTAAAAATATCCTAATGAAGATGAGCAACAAAATATTAATGTCCAAAAAGCACAAGCCCTAAAACCTAGTATTAAGACCTAGAGAAAATCAACTAGTTTATTCAAAAAAAAAATTTGCGACAATTTTGACTTTTTCCATTTTGATCTTTTGTTGACTTTTATGAACTTAACCTGGATCTAAGTGACTGATTATGTTAAAATAGGTTAAAATGAAACCAAATTAAGCTATCCTAACTGATAATATACTGATTTGCATGTTTATGAGGCCTAACTTGCTAACAGTGAGCTCAAATTGAGGTTTAAAAGAAGTTTTGACCTTTTTCTCAAAAGACCTATTGTTTTTGTGACTTGTATGTTCTATTGTAACCTACTGAAGCATGAATCAACAATGAACATACACAAGAACAACCATGAACACTCATACAACAGCAAATCCAAACACTCCCTTAATTTACTTAAAATGAAGTTTTCAAAGGATAACAATGTTTTAGGCCATAAAAATGATTCCAAAGAACTTAATATGATAAAATACACTGATTTAATCACATTAACACCACTAATAACATCAATTGCTCATAAATCACTTTAATCCTATTTTGAAAGTTAAAATGAAGAAAAGTGAGAACAAGGGATTCAGTTAACAAGCACTTAAAGTATCACCATAAAATCACTAAATAACACTAAATAGGCATGCAAGAACATGAATTAACAGCATAAAACCATTCAACAGTAGAATTGTAAAAAAAAGGGAAATAAGCTTACAATTTGAATCCAACTAAAAACCAATGAACTAGAAACCAAGAATACAACCTATTGCCTCCCCTGAGGCTCTATCACCATGGCCATCCAAAAGCTACCATTCTCCAAGCTTCATCATTCTAGTAAACTAATTTTTGTATTTTACTCTATTTTTACTTGAATTTTGAGAATTTTTTTGGTTTACTGAGCTAAGCTAGTTAAAAGGCTTTGAGAGCTTTTAACAACTTACAAATGATCTTAAGAGAACTTAATGAGACAGTTTAAACAACATTTAGCAACATTTAAGCAAGGATGTCAATTTTACTTAAAACTGCCAAATGTGAATTGACCAATGAAAACTTGAAATTAAGATTAAAGGTAGTTCAAATTACATGAAATAAACTGAATAAAAGCTTCTTGAACTAGGAATTACAACTGGAATTTAAACTATAATAAAAACGACATGATACATTTAAACTACAACTACTACTTGCTTCTCTGTGTTTTCTTTCTTTTTTATATTGGACTTTTAGGGTTTAGTGGGGTCCTCTGAGCAAATCCCATAAAAAATCCTAGCCATTGGATCACTGGAAGTGATCCTGGCCCTTGAAATCACTTTTGGCGCCAAAAATAGATATTGCAAATTGGGGTCTGTGAGGGTGAAGCTAGGAGTTATAGGGGTGGTGGAGGTGATGGGTGAGCAGAGGAGGTGAGGTGATTGGCAAGTGTTGGTGAAGTTGGGGTGGTGAAACCACTAGTTTTGTGATGGTGGTATTGGCAGTGAGGTGGAATGGGAAAGGTGAAAGGGGCGGTTTTTATTATTTAAATGGGATTGGGTTGTTGATGGGCTGAGTGGGAAATGGGCTAGGTAAAGGGGTGTGGGACTGGGTTTATGTTATTAGTGGGTTTGGGTAAATTACAATTAGGTCTGTTTGGTTGTTAGTTAAATAAGCATAGGGACCAAAATTTTAATTTTTTATTTTTGAGGGATTGAAAGTGTAATTTATCCAAAGTATTCACAAGGGTCTTTCCTGCCAAGCTCCAAAAATCCAAGGACTATACATGAGATTTCCACAAATAAATTTCCCAAGGACCATTTTTGCCAATTTTGAAACTCCAGGGACTAAACTTGTAAAATTTTGAAACTTTTTCACCAAAGGACTAATTATGACAACTTGTGATTTCCAAAAGACATTTGATGATTATTTTCCAAAATCTGAACTGCCAGGGGCTAGTTTTGCCATATTTGAAAGTGTAGAGACCAAACTTGCAAACTTTTGAAACTTTTTACCCAAGGACTATTTTTGATAACTTTTGATTTTTAAAGGACTTGGGTTGACTTTTCTTCCAAAATAAATGCTCAGGGACTGATTTTGACAAGTTTTGAAAGTTGAGGGACTGAAACTGCCAATTATGCAAACTTTGCTTGTTTTTCATCTTTTTTCAATCATTTTGCATCTGAAACATATAAAACACAATCCTGGGATATTTTCAGTATTTTGATGCATATTTGAGTGTTTTTGGATGTTTTGACAGTTCAGATACGACAAAAATGATGAGTATTTTCATACTCATCAATCAACTCACCATATTCTATATGATTAAGAGTTGGCTAGTCCATAGCAAACGGCTCATGGTAAAGACATATCAAATCCGTTAATAGCTGGTAGTTTGCTAAAAACTATGAAGAAAGCAGTTCAATTTTTCTATATTCATTTTACCACTGCTTTTGAAAATTTTGTGAAAAATTCCCACTGCTAGTTCACAGTTACCACTGCCAGTGTTATTTTTACCACTGTTGAACTAGTCGTTACAACTGTTGTGTCAGTAACAAACTTTTTACTAACCGTTGAGAGTAACTGCTTTCCATATTAATATGGTAAAATTTTTAGAAGATTATCTACTTTCCTAATTGTATTTATTCTCTTAAGATAAATCTTTACCATAGATAATCTTTCTTGCGCATAACCCTCAAACCCTAGAAGTATATTTACTTTTCTCTCAATTGGCGAGTTCTTTATTCAATTCATACTAACACAACTTATTTTTCATCAAAAGATACTATGGCACAAATCACTTTTGCAGTTGAACATAACCAAGTGGCTTATTTGGAAAAGTCAAACGACAAGAGTGGTCCCCTTTTTCATCAGATTGTGGACTTTCTAAACACTACTCATGTGAGGTATGCTTTACTTCTTAATCCCACAATCTATATCTCTCAAATCAAGCAGTTTTGGAACTCTGTTGAGTCCATCACTATTGAAGATTGAGATACACATGAAACTGTGGATGCTCTTAGAGCCACAGTGGATGGGGTAACTATTGATGTTACTGAATCATCCTTGAGGAGAATTCTCCAATTGAATGATCTCAATGGTGTCATCACATTATCCAATCCATATATTCATAAACATCTCTCCACAATGGGGTATGACACATCTGACAAAAAGGTTACTTTCAAAAAGAGTGGTTTTTGTCCCCATTGGAGATTTTTAATACATACTCTTTTGCATTGCCTGAGTCCTAAGAAAACATCTTATGAATAATTTAGTTCAACAATGGATTACCCTTTGGTTTGTCTAGCCACAGATAGGACTTTTAATTGGTCTAAATATATTTTTAACAATATGAAAGGCAATGTAAAGAGTTCAACAAAATTTTTGATGTATCCAAGGTTTGTGCAAGCAGTGTTAAATGAATTTCCACTGCAACCCCATAAAAGAGTTTACAAAATCCGTTGCCTTAAGCCCAAAGTTTTTCAAAACATGGATAAGGTTGGTAATGGGGTTGTTAAACCACTTTTTCCTGAGATGCTTGCAAAGATTGCACAGGTACAGGGTGAAGGTACAACAATCCCAGTTGTATCCCAAAACACACCCACAATCACTGTTCCAACTACTAACTACACTCCACCAGTTACTCATACTTATGAGAGGAGGCAAAAACAGCCAACTCCTCTCAACACAACACAGCATGTCCCTGATCCTTTTGGTTTAGGAACAAGCAGTGGTGGTTCCAGGCTTCAACCTAGTCCAACTAGGATGGAAACTGAACCTTTGCCCTATGATTCACCTCTCCCAACAGGCAACACAGTTGGAAGTGTTGAGGGCAGTGAGCAACCTATGGAATTGATGGAACTATGTACCAAATTAACAAAGCAGGTTGAATCTCTGGAGAAAGACTTGGCATAAGTAAAGGAGCAACATGCCAAGGATGTTACAAAGCTGCAAGATGAGATTTAGACTTTGAAGAAAGAGTTGCAGGGGTTGAAACAGCCTAGGAGAACTGCAAAGATGGTGATTTCATCTCCATCCTCACCTCATGATGGTGACTCAGAGGATTCCAGTGAAGATTTGGGAATTCAGATGCAGATTTTGATTTTGGAGTTACAGATTTAGCATTTGATGAGCAAATAGGTGAAGGCAAAGGTACAGAGGAAGGTGATATTCAAGAAGAAATTCTTCCAACTGATGCTGCAAAGATTCTTTTCACTGCAGATCCTATTTCCACTGAAGATCCTATTTCCACTGTAGAGCAAATTGTTCCCACTCCTGGACAAAACATTACCATTGCAGAGGAAAAACTTGAAAAGATCAGGAAAGAAAAAGGTATACCAGTTGTGAAAAGTGAAGAGCAACCAAGAAGGAAGATTTCAAAGAGAGAGCAAGCTCAAATTGATCATGATGCTGAGGTTGCAAAAAGGTTAAGAGCAGATGAAGTTGCAAACAAGAAAAGACAGGATGAATTAGAGATTGCAAGTTTCATGGAGGCTAAAAGGTTGAACAAATTGGAAACAGCTGCTCCTATTCCAATTTCAACTATTCCACCTACAGTCCTCAGAAAGAAAGCTCCAGAGTTCAATTATGTGCCATCTGAACAAGAGATTGAGTTTTTGATTAAACATGATCCAGTGATTAAGAAGAAGACCATTGAACTTATTGCAGATAGAACTTTGACTGAAGAACAAAAGTCAGCTCAACTAACTGACTTTATTCAAATGAAGAATCAACAAGCACTTCAAGATGCAATAGGCACAGTCAGAAAAGGTCAAAAGAAGCCAAGACAACCAATCAAGGCACATATTATTTCACAAATGAAAATTTATTGTTGTCATGTTGGAGGTTGGAAAATGTCTCAGTTCAAAGGAATGACATATGATCAGATTGAAGGGGTTTATTACAGAGTCAAGAGGCAAGATAGTGACTTTATTCCTATGAATTCTGAAGAGGAAGCAAGAAGATTTCCTAAGTTCAAAAGGAATGCTACTGATTCTGAAGAGCAAACCACTAAGAAGACAAGATTTGCTCAAGAACAAGAATTTCAATATGAGAAATTTACAGAAGAACAATTGACTGGCATGATTTTGATTGAAGAGGAAGATTTTTATCTAGACCCACTGCAAGTCAGACATCCTATTATTGATTGGGAAGTTTACACTGCTAGCAACTTTGCTCCAACATGGAAAATTACAAGGCTAGGTGGTGAAACTTCATCATTCATTCAGTTTGAAGAACTTATCAAAGCATGTGACAGAGATGATCTTGATACATTGTGGAAATTAGTTTAAGAAAGATTTGATGCTGACAGTCTTAAAGATGTGAAGGAAATGCAGTTGTGAGTTGATCTAAGAAGGCTCTATGAACCAGATGCTAATGATAACTTTTGGAAGTTTGAATCTTCATGTCCTAGTACTACATGGACTTACTATGACTCATGTGAAGTTCATCATGTTTCTACAAAAGCTAGAGTGGATGCTTTTATGTTTGCTGAGAAAGAATATCCACTTAGGGCTGGAACTCTCACTGTGATGCTGTCAACAAGGATAAGAGTTCATGAAGATACTGAGAAGGTAAGAGCATTGATAAATAGGATTCAAGAACAATGTTCAAGAGCTATTCAAGCATTAAGAAGAAAGTGAAGTGTTTGGAAGAATTCCCCAAATCCTAAGAGATGTGCATATTGAATGAAACTTATTGATTTGGAGAGAAATATAAGTTTAGGGAAGGATTGGTTGGGAATAAAGCTGAACCAGTTTACAAAACTGATAAGCTTGGGAAGACACTGGTGAAGAAATGCAATAGCAGTGGAAACACATTAACTGCTAGTAATATTACTTACACTGCTGTTAGGATAATGTGAGTATTCGTATGTAGATAAGTATAGAAAAGATTTGGTATATTCTATTATTATAGCATTATATTTATCTTGTAAAGGACTCTTTGTGGATATAAAAGGAGGTCCTAGCTCATTGTTTAGGGTACGAATTAAACCTAGAAAGCTTCAAGTGTAAACCCTAGTTATAAGCAAGATCACTCGTATTATTATTAATAATATTGAAGCTTTGTGTTAAACATACATACAACTGTTCTCACTTACATTACATCATACAATTCATATTATAAGTATTGTTAAGTATATTCCGCGTGCTTAATAATATAACTCAAAGTATCACTCTAAGACAAGGTGTGTGTTTAGATCCTACATCTATCTTATGCCTGCTTAGAATAACCAACATTATTTCTTTCCAACTGGTTAAAGTTGCAATCCTCACAAGATAGGGAGTCACATAAAACAGTTTTAGTATAGATGTCCAAATTTTCAGAAGATTCGCCGTTTTTAGTAGCTTTGATTATACAAACTTCTTCTAAAGATATATCGGTAGATTTTATGGACCCATTATGATTAAAGGTAATATTTTCTCTACCATTTTCTAGAGTAATTTCTTTTTCAAAAACTTTAATGTTTGCATGTGATGTGGCTAAAAATGGCCTTTCGAAAATTATATTATTATTTTTCCCCTCAATCATGTCAACAATTAGAAAGTCACCAGGGAATAAAAATTTGTTAATTCTGAGCAATACATTATCAACTATCCCCTTAGGTGTCACCCTTGACATATCTGCCATTTCAACCAAAACTGTTGTTTCTTTTAGGTTAATAAGATCCAATTTTTTAAATAGTGAAAAAGACATCATATTAACACTAGCCCCTAGATCAGCTAAAGCAAAAATGTCAAAATTACCTATCGTACATGGGAGCAAAAACTTACATGGGTTAGGTTCCTTTTCTAGCAGCTGGCAAGGTATTATTTCGTAAGCACAATTGTTCTCCTGCAAATAACTAACCCCACAAAATTTGTTGCCAATGTTTGAAGTTTCTTGGACTTCGTCATCCCCCTTTTGTATAGAGAGAACTTATCATTCTTCGAGAGCAACTTCGGCTTTCCTTGATGGGACATCATTGGCTAATTGTCCAATTTGAGTTTCAATGTTCTTAATGGAGGCGTTTTGATTTCGTAAATTCCTTTCTGTGTCCACCTTCATTTCATTCATCCATTCTTGGAATTTTTCGTTCTTTTTTGAAGACTCCTCGATGTGCTTATTTACCATTTCCTCAAGGCTAGTTTTTTTGTTTTCATACATGGGTCGATTGTCGATTTTTGTGTAATATCCTTGAGGTCCTACTCGATATTTAGCTCCATTTCCTGGTCCTTGATATGGTCTACTAGTTTCCCCAAGCTTGGCTTCTTCAACTCTTTTAACTTCATCCATTATCACCTTAGTTTCCCTTCCGTTTTCACGTTCAGACCGGATAGCATGTACATTCTTCTTGAGTCTCTTCATGTCACGCACTAAGCTTTCGATCTTATTAGTGATTAGAGTGATCCCATCGGTGTTTCCAGCAATGCTCCTACTGCTTCCCCCATCATGCTACTTTTGAGAATGGTCAGCCATATCTTCAATAGCCTTTAAGGCTTGAGCAGGGGTCATTCCAGGGATCGGCCCCTCAGAATCCAACATTTGACGGGTGGAGATATTGATCCCTTTGTAGAAAATGTTTGTTGGATCGATATACTCTGACCAAACTAACTATGTAGCTTGTAAGGGTTTAGTAATCTTGGATAAATCCTAAAATACTAACAATGAAACACTGAGTAACTCTGTTAAGTATGCGGAATTTACTTTAACAAAGCTAAGAAGAATTATCAAAGAACTTTGATTATATTAAAACTTTGAACCTGCTTACATACACAGATTCACTAACAACCCTAAATATCTCTAATATCATATTCTAAGTATTCGTATTCTCTAATGCCAACCTAGGGATCCTTTTATAGGCATAAGGAAAACCCTAGTCGGTTTACAATACTTGAACGACAAGTAAACTAACTCTAATCTAAAGAACATTCTAGAATTACATAATGATCCTTAAACTTTTTACATTGTAGTCCTTGATCATAGCAGTACTTTAATAAACAGTACGTTGACTTTCTTCAGCAGCACTTTGACTTTTATGAGAAGCAGTACTTTGGTCTTCCAGCAGTACTTTGTCTTTATAACCCAACAATCCTCCCCTAACTTGAATTCTACTTGCTTGATTTCAAGTTTCTTTGTCTTCCCCTTAAGCCATATCATCTTTAACTTCAAGGAATGATTGTATCTTTCTGTACTGTAATCATATAATCACCATCAAAGTACTCTTCATCAGCAATCTTTATCAGCAACAATCTTTATAGCTACTCAGCAACATATTGACATAAGGTACATCAAATCTTTTAAGTTTCATACTATTCTCATCACTTCCAGGTGTGTTAACTCCTGTGAGAGGTGAATCATTGAAAAATAATGGATTTTGATGTCTCTTTACCAAAGCCATTAACTCTGGAGTAGCCAATGTTTAGGTTAGTAAACCATGGTACATTGATAACCATATGATTTTTAGCAAATCATCAGCTATCAACGGATTTGAGTAGTCTTTACCAAGAGCCGTTTGCTTTTGGACTAGCTAGTTCTTTTAGTACAATCACTACCATGGTGAACTAATTACCATATAAATGGATTTTCCACAGCCTTTACCACAAGCCATTATCTTGTGGGCTAGCCAACTCTTCACTATCACAGATATGGTGAGTTGAAAACCATACAATTTTTAGTAAATTGTCAACTAAAAACGGATTTGATAATCACATCAGAGCCGTACCCTCATGATGAGTCAAACTCTTTCTTGTCTATTAAACATGGTGAGTTGAATACGATTTGTTGTGTAGTACAAATACTAACACCATGTGTATCCCAAAAACATTTTGTTGCTGTTTTATTCTGTGCTTCAAAAGTATTATGCACACTTACAAAAATTGCTATTTTATAAAGAACTTTACTGGTTTAAAACTTCAAGCAGTACTTTGATAAAGTACTGTTTATATAACAGTACTTTGAATAAAGTACTCTGTTATTCAAAAGATATATATATAATAAAACCATAACAGTATTTATGCATCATCCTCTACTGAAATTGTCCACTTGATGAATAATTCAATCACCATTAGAGCTGTATCATTCTCTTCTTCTACTTCCATACCATGTTCTAGCATTCTGATCATAAGATCTCTTGTAAGAGGATATCTCCTTTCTGCTAGCATGTGAATCTAGGTTCCATCTTCTAGCTCTAACACATGTACTCCAGCTGAATCAAAGTATCTCCAACTTTGAATTTCCCAATCTTCTTGATTCTTCAAAATGTCATCTGTACTTGTTGCTTCAGTATCCCAAAGAGTTGTAAGATCACCCAGTAAGACTAACCCTATTCCTTTCAGAAGAATATTTTCAAAATAAGCTTGTATCTGCTGGTATAAATGGAGTAAATCTTCTCTGTCTATAAGATACAATATGTCCCACAGCAAATTAAATGCTCTAAAGCTTTCATCTTCTCTGTGGTAAACAAAATAATCTCCATCTTCTTTTGATTCTACAACCTCCAATGCAGATATCTTAGATTTTGTCTCAGCAGCTTCTTTTGCCTTGGGATAATCAAAATCAACAACCCTTAGATAATTCCTCAGCTCATCCACTGTGTCAGTTCTTAATTCAATTGTGGTCTTGAGCTTCTTTGATGACAGTTCTTGAGTTGTTGTTCCTTTTCTCTTTGAGCTTCTTGTTTTAACTTTATCCATCATATGTTTTCCTTCCTCAGTATCAAAACCAATAATACCATCAACTTGCCTTATATAAGCTTCTCTGACAACATTATATAGATCTTTCATCTCTTGATACTTTAACCTCTGCAGACCTTTGTATCCACGACTTTTCAAATAACTCATGTAAAAATTTCTTTCTTGAGCTTTTGTCATTGGTCTTCTTGGTTGAACAATTGGCTTGATTGAAATTTCATCTTCAGCATCTAATTCTGCTTGTAGCTTTCTGGCAGCTTCTTCACCTTGAGCTTCTTGAAAAGCCCTTATCTGTGCTAAAGTAAACTCCTTCTTCTTCTTCTTTTTGTCTGACTCTACTAGGATTCCTTTCCCTTTATCCTTAGGATCTAGCTCTTGAGTTGGTTGAGAAGAAGGTTGTATATCTTCAGTATGTTCAACTCAAGGATAACAATACCTCTAGGTCTGGATATACTCATCATAATCTCAGCAATAGTCTCATGATCACTATTGGTAGATTTTCTAACCTCTTCTTCCTGAACTGGATTGGATGGACCCACATCTTCTTCAAAATCCAAAGTCCTTGGTGTGATTAAAAACTGTCTCTCAGTACCTTGATGAGCAGTATCTTGATGAGCAGTACCTTAAGCATTTTCAACACCAGTATCTTCCACATCCAATTCTTCTTTATCATCACCACTTCTGACTTGAACATCAGCATCTTGAACATCCATTTTCTCAGTCTCATCAATCTTTCTCTCAGCAGTATCTTGATGAGGAATGTTTTCTTCAAGTGGTGTTATTTCTTCAAGTGGTTGAATATCATCATTAAAATCAGCATCTTCACTCTTATCCAAACCAGCATCTTCATTCACATTCTTATTTAGCAAATTCCTCCCAAATGGGAATGAAGAATGTTTCTTGAACTTCCTTTTCTTGGACTTAGGTTTGTGACACTTTTCTGTTGTGACTTGACCCATAGCCTGTGATGTTTAACAAGTGGCCAAACAAACCTATTTAATCTTTTTAACTTGTTGCTCAACTTCAAAAGTAGTGCAGCTTGATCTTCATAAGCTTTCTTCAGTCTCCTTAGTTCCCTTGTCAAAGAATAAGCATTCAGAACACCTTCTTGAGCAGGTGCCTCCTCATCAGCCATCACCCCCTCATCTCCTCCAGATGTTTGAGAACCATCTGTGGAAGTATAATCATTGGGAGTGGGTGGTTGATTCTCAGCATCATATGAAACAGGACTAGCAGTACCTTGCAGAGAACCAGTCCTTTCTTTGGAAACAGTATGCTGAGAAGCATTTCCTCCCTCTGAGTGTGACTGCTCTGAATGTTGTGAAACATCTTGAGCTTGGGATGGAGTGGGAGCAGAGTCTGAATGCTCAGAAGCAGGGTCTGATTCCTCTTGAGCAGCATCTCTAACAACTTGTGCCATTTCCAGAATATGTGCAGTAAGAGGTGTATTCTTCCAGAGAACTTAGCACTCTTGGTAGCCATAAAAGTGAACACCTTATTAGGAAGAACAATGGCTGGCAAGAAGTCTTGAGTTTTGGGAACACCTTCAAGCTGTTTGTTCAAAAAGAGTTGAATAAACCTGGGATACATCAAAAATGGTGAACCATTCTTGATGTGTTTGTGCATACCATCAACAATCATGAATGAGAAGTTGAATGGCTGATTGGTAGCTAATCCTACTAAGGCAGATGCTATGGTTTGACTAAATTCATTCCAAGCAGTACTTTTGTTACTGAGGCAATGAAGTAGAACATGAATCAGGTACTTCCAGTGTGGACTAAAAGGGTTTCTCAAAGGTAAGCTTAGTAAGTGAACCCTCATACCCAATATCTCTAAGGGTGTCCCAAAGTACTTGTTTATCAAACCTAACACTACCTTCTTCATCATGAAACATAAGATCTGTGCGAATACTAGCTTCAGTGATCCTAATATTACGCCCAACAACTTTAGCCATACTGAATGAGAGATCTGGTTCTTCCCAACCGGATGCAGCAGTTGCCAAAATTCTTGAATCCATGGTCCAATGATATCCGGATTGACCAATAAAGAGTAATTGATTGAAGACCCAGTTAGGAAATCAATCACAGCATGAAAATCAAGGTTCAAGTCGGTCTTATCCAAATTAGCAATCATGTTATGTTTACTGCAAGTGGAATGAGCCATTTGTGAAGTTGTATGGATGATTGAAGTAGTATGTAAAGGGTTAATTGAGAATGAAAGTGATGGCATAAGGATGAATGAGAAGTGAAAAAGTGAGAGTAAAAAGGCGGTAGGGTTAGTTAAATATGGATAAGATATAAAAAATCAAAACCCATTTAATGCGTATACCGTTATTTTGGCATATATCTCTTCCATAACAAACTTTCTACCATTACCCCGTATTTTTGACCGTTAGAACAGTACTTTTCCACGTCAGCAGTATCCTTCAAAGCAGTACTTTCCATATAACAGAGAGCAGTACTTTCAGCATTACTTTGGCAAAGTACTGGTTGGTTAAAATATCTATTAATATTGACTCTTTGACCAAAATATCTTCTGAAAGTCAACCCGATACATTTAATACTTTCCATATTTACTCCCCAAAACTACCAAGGCAAGTATAATTGAATGATCATCATTAATGACCCATGAGACTATCTTGCCTATAAAAAGAGCTTTTATTAACACCTTTCTTCATCAAAAACTTATCTTCACCACAAAAACCCTAACTTCATCATGAGCAACTTTCCTGTGATATACATCTCATCCGATGACTCCAATGATTCAGAGATCAATTACTTCTCTGATTCTGATTCTGATTCTAATCCAGGATGGAGTGGTTACTTTCCTCCTATTGCATCAAGTTCAACCAACCGAAAACCTAACAAAAAGGTTTCAACTTCTGCTCCAGCTACATCACTATCCAAAGAATTGCCACAAGCCTTGACCCAGGCTCTAGAGGCTGCTTTAAAGAATATGAATGGGCCTGTTGAAAAGAAGCCTGCAAGACCAGAGAGACCTCCAATGCAAGTGCTTTTCCTAGCTTGCCCAAGAAAGCAATCATCTTTTGATTACAAGAGAAAGAATGCTTAGAAGGGAAAGCACACTTATCAGGGAAAAGGAAAAAGGCCTATGGAGTAGGTTATGTAGGGTGTAGGTTGGGTAGGGTTGATGTAGGTTGTTTTGATGATGTATCTCAGTCTGTTTTGTGTCTGTGGTTCTTAAATTATGAATGTAATCACTTTGAATGATAATAAATAAAATTTCTTTTCTGTTGAATGATATATGTAGCCTCCCCTCAAATAATGACTAACTACTAATGCCTCCCCTCAAAAGTAGCTTAATTATTTATCATACCAATACTTACCACCAAATGCTTGAATCTTGAAACATCAAAGCCTTTTGTGAGTAAATCTGCTACATTATCATCTGTATGCACCTTGACAACATTAATGAGTCTATGCTCATAACAATCTCGAATAAAGTGATGCCTAATCTGAATGTGCTTTGTCTTGGAATGATAAACTGTATTCTTCATACTACAAATAGTACTCTCATTATCAATATTGATAGGAGTATTCTTGAAATTGAATCCATAGTCCAAGAGTTGATTCTGCATCCACAATACTTGTCCACAACAACTTGCAGCTGCAACATATTCTGCTTCAGTAGATGATGTGGCTGCAATTGTTTGTTTCTTACATTGCCATGAAACTAATCTTCTACCAAGATATTGGCATCCTCCAGTGGTTGATCTTCTATCATAGTTATCTCCTGCATAATCACTATCTGAAAAAGCTTCCAAGTGAAAAGGTGATTCCTTAGGATACCACAATCCTAACTTAGGTTGATGCTTTTGATAACCAAAAATCCTCTGTACTGCATTCATATGAGAGACCTTGGGTGAGACTTGATATCTTGCACAGAGACACACAGCAAACATAATATCAGGCCTTGATGCAGTTAAGTACATAAGACAACCAATCATAGATCTGTAAAGCTTGACATCCACTGGTTTTCCATCTTCATCCTTTCCTAATGAGTTTGAAGCTTTAATGGGTGTTGTGACTGGCTTGATAGTACTGAGATTAAACTTCTTAAGAATGTCAGTGACATACTTATCTTGACTTATGAAAATTCCGGTACTTGATTGTTTAACTTGAAGCCCCAAAAAGAAAGCTAATTCACCCATTGAACTCATTTGAAATTCTTTTTGCATAAGCTGTTCAAATTCTTTCACCATAGACTGTTTTGTGGCTCCAAAGATAATATCATCCACATAAACTTGAACAAGCATGATATCCTTTTTATCTCTCTTAATGAACAAAGTCTTGTCAATTGCACCTCTCCTGTAACCATGTTGCAATAGAAAAGTGGAGAGTCTTTCATACCATAAGGTAAGTAAGTTGTAGAATTCTTAAGAAGTTTAATTCAGTATATCAAGCAGTAAACACCTTAAAGGCTTCAAACTCTTTGGAAGGATGAGTGGAAAACCAGTGGATGTGCTTTAGATCTATGATTGGTTGTCTTATGTACTTAACTGTAAAGGCC
>LBNU01030875.1:156271-181854 GCA_014162995.1 Artemisia annua | reverse complement strand
TTAAACTTCTTAAGAATGTCAGTGACATACTTATCTTGACTTATGAAAATTCCGGTACTTGATTGTTTAACTTGAAGCCCCAAAAAGAAAGCTAATTCACCCATTGAACTCATTTGAAATTCTTTTTGCATAAGCTGTTCAAATTCTTTCACCATAGACTGTTTTGTGGCTCCAAAGATAATATCATCCACATAAACTTGAACAAGCATGATATCCTTTTTATCTCTCTTAATGAACAAAGTCTTGTCAATTGCACCTCTCCTGTAACCATGTTGCAATAGAAAAGTGGAGAGTCTTTCATACCAAGCTCTGGGAGCTTGATGAAGGCCATACAATGCCTTGACAACTTTGTAGACTTTGTTTGGATGTTCAGGATCCTCAAAACCAGGAGGTTGTTTAACATAAACTTCCTCTGTAATTTTGCCATAAAGGAAGGCACTCTTGACATCCATTTGATAAACTGGAAATCTCATATATGATGCAAAGGCAAGAAACAACCTTATAGCTTCAATTCTTGCTACAGGAGCAAACACTTCATCATAGTCTACTCCTTCTTCTTGTCTGTATCCTTGTGCAACCAGTCTTGCTTTGTTCTTGATAACATTTCCTCTTTCATCCCTTTTAACTCTGAAAACCCATCTTGTACCAATTACCTTCTTGCCATCTGGTAAATCACATAGTACCCAAACTTCTTGAAGCTTGAATTGTAGAAGTTCTTCTTGCATAGCTTCAACCCAACTTTCTTTAGTTAAAGCTTGAGCTATATTCTTGGGTTCTTCTTGAGATATAAAGCAGGCAAAAAGGCATGTTTGTTGATCCTTATGATTCATCCTGTTTTGTTTATAAACAAAGCTAAGTAAAGCATTATGTTGCTGTGAAAAACCTTTAGCTTTTGTTCTTGTGAGCACTCCTGAAGTTGAAGGACCAATGATTTAATCAACTGGATGATTTTTATGAACTCTTGATGTAGGAGTTGATGGAACTTCAAGATCATTAACCAAATTTGTGAAGTCAGGATCTTCATGGGAATTTGAGAAAATACCTTCATCTTCTAACTCATCATCAGTGTCTACTAATTCAGACATGTTAATATCATTTAAATCCATAGTAGAACTCACAATTGGGTCAGAAGTACTTTGATACAAAGTACTGTGATCCAAAGTACTGTGATCCAAAGTACTGTGATTATTTTCTTGGAACTTACCCTTTTTCTTTGCAGCTTCATAAGCTCTCCTTTGATCATCTTCATAGGATTTAGCTAGTGTTTCTTGAAAGAGCATCCTATTGAGTTCATCTTGAATTGCTTGATCTTCATTAGAGAGTACAGAAGTTGGTTCAACAGTACTTTGCTTCTTCTCAGTGGTTATGGGCTCTTCATCAGTAACATCTTTTGATCTAACAGTGACTCCATGAACAATATATTGTGAATCTTCTTCCTTGTGAACAACTTGATTTTCTTCTCTGACAGGCACATAATTCATAGAAGGAGTCAAACTATCAAGATCAAAATACCAATCAGAACCTTTTCCTTTTTGATTCTGTTGATCTTCCAGAAAATCAACATGAAGACATTCTTGAACCTTTTTGGTAACCCTGTTGTACACTCTAAAATCTTTGCTATTGGTACAATAACCCAATAAGTATCCTTCTTCTGACTTACCATCAAATTTTCCCAAAGAATCAATAGTATTGAGAATAGTCAGAGAGCATCCAAAAGGTTTTAGAAAGCGAATATTTGGTTTCTTACCCATAAGCAACTCATAAGGTGTCTTCATCTGAGGTTTAGTCACTGATACTCTATTCAACACATAGCAAGCAGCACTTACAGCTTCTGCCCAAAATTGAATAGGTAATAAAGAATCTGCAAGCATTGTTCTTGCTGCTTCTATAAGTGTTCTATTCTTCTTTCTGCAACACCATTCTGCTGTGGAGTTCTAGCAATACTAAACTCCCTCTTAATCCCTTTCTTAGCACAAAATTCATCCATTAACTTATTTTTGAATTCAGTCCCATTATCACATCTAATACCTCTAACTTTGAGTCTCAATTGATTTTCAAGGGCTATAATAAGATCATGAATAGCATCAAAAGTGTCATCTTTAAATCCCAAGAAAAAGACCCAGATAAATCTACTGCAATCATCTGTTACAATTAAGCAGTATTTCTTCTTGTTTAAGCTTGAAACAGAAACAGGTTCAAATAGATCCATGTGCAATATCTCCAAAGGCTAACTGACAGTTCTTTCCTCAAGCTTTTTGCATGAAGCTTTATGTTGTTTACCCTTCTTGCAAGCCAAACATGAATGATCAGTCTTGAAAGTTTTAAAAGGTAAACCTCTAACTAGATTGCCTTTAACCAGCTTGTTGATATTCTTGAAATTCACATGACCTAATCTTCTATGCCATATATGTGCTTCTTCAAGTGTTGCTTTTGCTACTAAACATGTTGCTCTTTCAGTAGAGTTGATATTCTTCAAATCAATACTATACACATCATTGGTTCTTGGTGCTCTCAGTGTTACCAAGTGCTCATCTACAAACTTAAACTCAGGAGAGAGAATGAGACATTATGTGTCAGTGAATAACACAGGGTGCTTCTTGTCACAAATCTGAGATACTGACAAAAGATTAAACTTAAGCTCCTTTACATAACGAACATTCTCAAAGTCAATACATCCTGTCTTGATAGTTCCTTTGCCAGTAATTCTTCCTCCTTCAGGATCATCTCCAAAAGCAACTCTTCCTCCATAATATGCCTTAAAATCTGACAGTAGCTCCTTGTCTCCTGTCATGCTTCCAGAGCAACCACTATCAACAATTAAATTATCTTTAAGCTCCTCTTCTGGGTTGCCCTGCACAAGAATGAGAAAGTTAGTTTCTTTTAGGAACCCAAGCCATTACTGACTTGTGTTCCCTTTGTGGAGAGACATACTTAAATTCTTTGAGTATGTAATCTCCACTGTTTTTTGAAAACATGATCAATTACTTTCTTTTGTTTCAAAACTTGTTCTGTGTTTTCAACATATCTTTCTTTGACAACAAGATTTTCCTTTTCACCCACACATTCTGAAAGTACTGTTTTTCCCCCAGCAGCACTTTCTTTCTTGACCCACATGGTTTTAACACTTTGTTTTGAGCTTTTTGGTTTAGGTACTTTATTTGAGGTGTAAGGCCTTCTAGATTGAGTGTAACTGGATCTCCTTGGTCTTACATTAGTAGTACTTTGAATGGGTGAAAACTTCCTAACAGTACTTTGTGAAGATACTGTTTTGGGCTTGCCAGTACTTTGAAAAGTGTTGCCTTGAGGTACTGGTGGTTTGGAAAAAGGTTTTTTCTGATGAGGGTACCTATAGTCTTTTGTGAAATTACTATGGTTGACCCTACTTGAATAGTTCCAATCTGGTTTAGTCTCTTTTGGCCTATGGTTAGCAGATTTGGTCTTTGAATATTGACTTAAATATTCTGAGTGAAAGTTACAATCTTTAATCAAGTGAGTAGGACTGTAACAAACAAAACATAATTTTTGATTCATCATCCCAAAATCTCTACTTGGAGTTCTATGGCCAAAACTATCATGACTTCTAGATGAATGATTAAAAGGTTTTCTAAAGTTAACAGTATTTTGAAAAGAGTTTCTTGAAGGTACTGCTGAATGACTAGCAGTAGTTTGAGAAAAGTTTGAATGTACTGCTTAATTTGAAAAGACTTTATGAAACCTTTTATCATTGTTTCCAAACCCTGAATCCCTAACATTCTTTTTATTGTTATCTTCCTTAGGATTCTCATGGCGAGATTTAATTATCTCAACTTTTTCTTCAGACGGACTTGAATTAGATTGACTTTTAAGCTTTTTCCTAAACTCTAGATTATCTACTCCAAAACAAGAGACATCTGTTCTAGGTGGCTGAAAACTTCCAGTGGCATGAGGAACTGCATGATACCCCTCATTTTTCTTATACTCAAGAGGTGTTGGACTAGTGGGTTCCTCATTACCAGATGTGTTTTCTTCTGAGCAAGTTTCAAATTCACTAGTTGAGATTTCTTTTGAACTATCTTGTTCCTTATCACTGGCTGAAGTTTCTTCTGAACTACTGTATTCCATACCAAAACCTAGTCCAGTTTTAATATGTGATCTTCTTTGTTTTTCAACAAAACTAACATGTGACAGACCAGACTCTTTCCAACTAGCAAACTTTTCTAACAACTCATCTCTTTCTTTAGTTACTTTTTCTAACTCAGACACCTTACATCCTAACTTCTATTCACTCAATTTTAATTGATAGTCTTGTTGCTGATATTTTTCTGCCCAAGCCAGTTCATTATTTTCATGAGTGATTATTTTGGCTTCCATTGATTCTAAAGTTAATTGATAGCCAACTATCTCACCCCTAGCCCTCCTAAAGTTATCTCTTTCAGTCACATAATCATTAAGCACCTTTTGATAAAGAGTATTACACTTAGAACATACCTCAGGAGTAGTGGGTGAACTTGGTGAAGTGGCTACCATAGCAAGCAGAACAGGTTCATCTTCACTTTCCATGCTCCAATCAAAGCTTCCAAGACCATCTCCTGTTTCCAAAGCAGCAAATCCTGGTTCTTCATCAAAGGCTGTGCTCCAGTCTTCTAATGCAACAGTACAGTAGGTTACTGGTTCATCATCAAATTCAGCACTCCAGTCAACCTCTGATAGATTTTATTGAGCTACCAATGCTTTTGGTTTAGTTTCAGTAATCGGAACCTCCTTGATTTCAACCTTGGGTTTCTCAATCATGTTATTTGCTTGATATTTAGCAAACTTGCATTCCCTTGCAAAGTGTCCAGGCCTTTGATAATTAAAGCATTCAATTTTAGACTTATCAAATGCTATACCCTGTTTGGCTTTGAAGTCAATACCTCTTCCTGTTTTCTTCATGAAGTTCTTGATCCTTGCAGTTATCATGGCAACTTGCCATCTTATGTCAATCTCTTCTAGATCATCTTCTTCAATTTGCAACAAATCTTCTTCATAAGTAACAGGTAAAGTGGCTTGTTGAGCAAAGAAGGAACATACAACATCATCAGAATTCATGATGTTTGAAGGTGAAGAAGTGGCAGTGGTCATGGTTGTGCAAACATGTTGTTTTTCACCAACAGTACTTTGAACAGGATAAGCAGTACTTTTAGTGGAAGTACTGCTTCTGTTTTCAGAAGACATAAAAGCAATGTTGTGTGATTTTGAACTTATTTGACCATTCATCTCATGCTCATACACCTTTAAGTTGTTGTAGAGATCATCAAAGTCCATACAATCCAAACCAGGTTGTCCTCTGATCATAGTAGCAACCACATGCCATACAGATGGCAAACTCCTTAAGAACTTCAGGTTAGCATCTTCAACAGTTACCTCTGCTCCATATAGCTCTAGCATACTAAGGAGATTTTGAAATCTATCATAGGCAGCATCAAGACCTTCTCTTTCACCAACAGTGAATGTTTCAAATTGTTGCTTCAACAAGTTTCTATGCATCTTCTTGGAAGCATCATTACCTACAAACCTTGTCATGATAGCAGCCCATAATTGTTTTGCATCTTTAGCATCATGAAATTTAAGTAGGTGACCATCAGGAATAGCAGACAGCAGTATGTTGAGAGCCTTATCTTGATTTCTTTTTGTAGCAGCTGGCACTTGTGGTTGAGGTGGTTTAGGTTGTCCTGGAACTGTTTCAGTTTCTTCAATGACCATATTACCATTAACAATTACATCCCATAGAGCATGGTCTGTAATAGCAATGTACTGCCTGATCTTCATGCTCCAGAGATCATATTCTCCCTTCTTGATGATAGGAATTCTGAGTGAGGTGATGGATGGGAGTGGTGCAGCTTCAGTCGTCATCTTTAGGGTTTGTTAAATCGGTTTTCAAGGTTTTCTTCTTAATCAGAGTTTCCACACAAGCTCTGATACCACTTGTTGGATCGATATACTCTGACCAAACTAACTATGTAGCTTGTAAGGGTTTAGTAATCTTGGATAAATCCTAAACTACTAACAATGAAACACTAAGTAACTCTGTTAAGTATGCGGAATTTACTTTAACAAAGCTAAGAAGAATTATCAAAGAACTTTGATTATATTAAAACTTTGAACCTGCTTACGTACACAGATTCACTAACAACCCTAAATATCTCTAATATCGTATTCTAAGTATTCGTATTCTCTAATGCCAACCTAGGGATCCTTTTATAGGCATAAGGAAAACCCTAGTTGGCTTACAATACTTGAACGACAAGTAAACTAACTCTAATCTAAAGAACATTCTAGAATTACATAATGATCCTTAAATGTTTTACATTGTAGTCCTTGATCATAGCAATACTTTAATAAACAGTACGTTGACTTTCTTCAGCAGCACTTTGACTTTTATGAGAAGCAGTACTTTGATCTTCCAGCAGTACTTTGTCTTTATAACCCAACAATGTTGACCACTTGTTTGTTGAGATCATGAGGAGGGCACTTGTACAAAAGATCATTGTACCTATCCCAAGCTTGGTACAATGTCTCGTCTCCATCCTGCTTGAAGTTATGAATGTCTTCAAGCTGTTTTGCCGTCCTTGAAGGAGGGCAATACCTTTGAATGAAGTACTTCTTCAGAAGAGTCCAAGTGTTAACTGTAAAACCCGAAAATCCGTTTCTCCTAAATATCCATATAATCTAATTTTTTTTCCTAAGTTTTGTATCTATGCCTAAGTATATGGACTTTTAGAATTTGGAAACTACAAAATACATAATCTATAACTTATGGTTAATATAAAATCGACACAACCTAAGCTTTTAAAATATTATCAGATGACAATCCTAGTCCATTATGGGTCCGGTTCTATTTAACTTATACACAGACAATCCTAGTCCATTATGGGTCCGGTTCTATTTAACTTATACACAACCTTATGAACCGAATATATCTAAAGTTAGTACACAACAATATCACATTAAAGATGTTACTAAATATATTTGAAAGTTTGAAAAGAGAAATAGTCTCCTCATCCCCACAAGACTCGGCATAAACTCCAGCCCATTTTTCCCATACGTTTCTCAATATAACCAACCATATACCACTTTTCCCCTCACACTAAACCCTAGACGCACACAAAAATGGCAGCTCTTTTATTCTCTCCATGAATTTAAAGAAGGTACGTGGTTGAGTGTGGTCACAACTGTTTGAGTTGTTTTTTTTCCTCTCGTGTTAAGGTTGCATCGAATTCTGGTGTTCAGTTTGTGTTCGCGGTTGAGTTCCGGGTTCGATCGGGGTGCGGTTCATACATAGGTTAAAGGTTTTGGTTTCATTAGAAGGAGGTTGTGATCGTGTGGGTTTGGCTCGAGTTCAGTTGTTCTCTTCGATCCCTTTTATGTGCAGCCATAAGGTAATTCTAATCTGGTCTTAGTTTGCTGCTTCTTCATTCTCGTTAACATGAAATAAGGGAAGCTGTTTAACATATATATACGTCAATCTCGGTACTGTTTTGCTTTTCGAATAAGCTTAATATATACAACGCCATTGAATTGATCAGTATAATAACAATTATATTATCTCTTATATCAAAAGTAAAATCTGAAATAAAACTTAAAGAATGAAGATGGACTGTGCATGGTTGTTAACGTGAACAGGGGTGTGTTTTGGTTTGGAAAATGATTTCTCATTTTAATTTGGTTGGTGGTTCGTTAAATATATATGCGAGCAATAATATCGAGATTTTATACATGTTTTAAGATTTTAGTTCAGATGAAATGATAAAAACGTTACATGAAATGAGAAATATTGTTACATAATATGATAAAAGAAGCGCATAAAATGATGAGTATATTATCACATGATATGATCCACATACATGTCGATTTTGGGTTAATGCTGGGCTGTTTCAAATTTGTCTTCTACGTTGGTTTTAATAATACGTTACTCGACTTAATCTTGGTGATAACCGAATATGAGATCAAACATGTTACATGATAAGTGAAATGAATCGGATATTATGCATATGCATGTTTACAAGTTGTATAGTCGCATGAAATAATGAATGGAAAACCTATTATAATCAACCTAAACATATTTAGTATTTGACCTGTTTTAATACGTAGGATCATGATCTAGTTGTACATGACATAACATGTTATAACCTATTATTTTCGAGCCAAAAGAAGTGTTGCATGCATGCTTATTATAGTGTCATAAAAGGGTTAGTACAAAGCTGTTTTTAAAAGAAAAAGGGTGTGTCTCGTTAAGGTGTTGAGGTATATTGATTATATATTTGTATAATTTACACTTTTGACCCTAAACTTTGTAATATTGACATTTTAAACCCTAAACCATTATAATTGTCATATTAGACCCTAATCTATAATATTGATCACATTAAACATTTAAATCTAGTTAATTGTCAATAGTAATCCTAATTTATTAAACTTACTAATTTGGGAAATATAGTTAAAATGGAAAGTTACTATTTTTGAAAAGTTATTATATTTGGCAAGTTGCTAAAAATGGAAAGTTTCTGAAAATAGAAAGAAACCTAAAATGAGTAATCCGATTTAAAATGAGCTTATAAGTAATAAATACGATCATTAATTCATGTAGATTCGCTGAAAAAGGAGTAACTTCCTATCCTTGTTTCTGATATGGTTTCATTGCGGTTTGAGGTACAAATATTCTTCCCTTTTCAGTAGGGACTTCTCATGACTCTCTTTGATCCTTGACTTTGCTATGATTCCCTTCAGTTATGCCATTGCTATGTTCCCCTTTGATATGATTGAGATGACCCATTTGATATGATTCGTTGATATGATCTTTTTGATATGAGCCTTTGCTATGATACCTCTGATTTGATTCTGATTTGCTATCAACTTTGATTATGATTATGTGATTACTGTCTCTTACGAGATTCTGTTATATTATGCTCTGGGAGCATTCTGTTCTGTCATGCTCTGGGAGCATTTTGTTATGGATAGCTTTGCTTTGTTTGTTCTGATATGTTATGTTCTGATGCCCGAGTTTATTAACTGGTCAAAGAGGTACTATGGCCGTGTCATTGAGGCACCAATGGGATGACACTATCTGGGGCGGTGTGTATAACACCCCCATTTTTTGAACGCAGCGGAATACAACATAGGGTGCTATTTATCAGTCACATAGTACAAGTATAGTAAACAACTTTAAAACAAAGTCGTTTTTAAAACTTCACATTCGATAATTTATCAGATTTGAGGTCCCAAAAGTTTAAAATAAGTTTAGAAATACATAAATTTAAAAGTTTAATTCATTACCTAATGAAAATTTTATTAAACATGAGCCATCAAGTAGATATCCATTTCTTTGCGCCGCCCATCCAAGCTTAAGCCACCAAGGGACCTGAGAAAATACATGCTAAAAAGTTAACACAAAGGTGGAGTGAATTCATAGAGTTTAATAAGTAATCAGTTGATCAATACAAGATTTCAAGTTTAAAATACGATGATCTACATTGTTATACGCCCATAGTTAAGTTGACATGTAATGCATATAAAAGTCAGAAAATAAGATTATAGCATCGAGCTCATGACACCGAACCTTGACCAAGTTTAAGTTGCCCCGCATAAGGTATTCATTGCCATTACCTCAATTCTAAATATTATATGTCCGTTTGGTAATAAAGGCTCCAAGTGAGTGCTACTTACCCAAATAGGCCTGCCTGGCCAAATATGCATATCTATAATATTAGCGTTTACTCACGTAATTAACGGTTCATGAAATTAGGGACTTTATTGGCAAAGGTACTCAATGTCTATAATCGTGTAATCAGGTCAAGCATACAAAAAATTACATATATTAAGTTTGTAAAACTAGCATGTATCCCCCTCGCGAGGTTTATAAAACAATTGAAATAAGTAAAGGCGAGGCTATGAACTCACCGTGATCAAAGAGAATAGCAAGGAACAAGTAAGTGAGGAATGAGCCGCGAAAGTTCTACGAGCAACCTAAATATATACATATACGCGCGTCTTAGTTTAAAATAATCATTGATGCAATATGGCTATATATTATATAAATTATGATCTTAATTATGCTTGGTACATAATTTCTATATACATAGCAAGTTCTAATTTGGTATTTAAAAATGGTCTTTAAGTATGAAATTTACATTTCTTACAAAAATTCAAGTGTTAAGTCTAAGGTTCCATTTTTATAAAGTGTAAACCCTTTTTATACTTTTTATCTTAAAGCTGATGGATTTTTATAAACTTGTTCACTTTCAAAAATCCGTTACTTGCAAACCGTAAGTCAAAAAATTAAGTTCTGTATATCCTCGGAAAGTTATTCATGTGTACTAACAAGTTTTGTGGGTCCCACCAAGTCAAAATTTATTTAATATTATTAAAATTATTAGTTTACCATTACTACTCAGTTCTGAAAATTTTAACATCACAACAGTCCCACGAAAAATGCGATAGCTAGAGTTCTACTAGTCCAATTAATCTCCCGTTTGTGGCCACGTTTAAGTTAAGGTGTTATCTACAACTTTTATGTTTTGAGAAACAGTTGGTTATGTCAAGAAAATATGACGTTTTATGGGTTACAAATCTATTACTCAGAATATGACATGTTTCATGAAAACATTTTTAGTTTAATCATCGGGTGTCGTCACGGGATGAACCACCCGGGAAAATGACCACAAGACATATACCTACAACTACATATTTTTAGTTTAGGCCCAATGTTTACTGATTAGTGCAGTTAATTCCGTTTTTGCCCCTAATTCAGAATCACAGTTGCATGTCTAGTCCTTTAGTGTTTTTATAGTGTTCTAAGCTATGTACCAAGCCTAACCAAGCATAATAACTTATATAATATTCAAATACATCAAGATATAATAAAGTTACAGGGGTGAAATGAAAATGGAAGTGATTTGTATCCTTACAAAATTTGAAGAACAAGAAGGAACAACAAGAACAAGACACTAAACCTATGTTAACCCATCAACTCTTGCACCTTCCTTTAACCCATGACAACCAAAATTTTTTTTAACCACCAAATCATTTATTAATACTTGAAAATCACAGCCCTTATCCCTCTTGAAAGTCTTTAGAAAATCACCAAATAAAAACCCTTGAAGAGAAGTCTTTGAGGAAGAAAAGAACCAAGAATTAACTAGAACACATGGACCTTTAATCTTGCACCAACTCTTTAATAAAGATCAAAACACAATGGTGTGTTTTATGCTTGAGAAGCCACGAAATTAACAAGGAGAGAGCAGATTTTGGAGTGAAATACTTGGTGATATACTCTATGTGTGAGTTTTAAGGCTTATATATGGATGGCTAAAGTGGAGTAAATTGGACAAGTGTGGGGGTGATTATATGGTGTTACAAACAAGAGTAGGAGGGGGAGTTAGTGCAGATTTTTATCTATTAATTTGGTTAAAGAAGGTATTATGTAGTGTATGGTGCTCCCGGTAATTAAAACGTAGGGTTTTTAAAGCGCGTAACGTAGTACCGGGTAGTAATAAATCATATGACTTTCAAAAATATTAAAACTTGTTATCATAAACTATTTTAGTAATTTAGATGAGTGGTGAGTTCATCGGAGGGTTTAAACGATGTTAAAACCTTAAAACGTGAATTTAAATCGCGTAAAACGTAAAAAGGTGCAAGGTTTACGTAAAAATGGAAAAAGTGAATTATGACTTTTAAAATACGATTGTAAGGAAACAATGGTGCATAGAAAGTGTAGACTGGACATAGTATAATTGTGGTTGAAAGAATTGAACGTACACGGATAACTCCCGACGAAGTTAATTATAAAAAAATATAAAATAGTTGAACAATAAACTATTAGAATAAATGACATGAAATTTTACGGAATGTCAAAGTGTGATTAGACCCCGGCGTCCCCGTCTGTTTATGATATGATATATGATCACTTGGCCACTTAGGATATATTTATGCTTGTCTTATGAGCAGGTGTATATGTATGTTTGTTTGTGGGGGACGTATGGATGCATCCTAGGTACGTTTGATATGATATGATATGACTTGATTTTATGACTGGCTGTACGTGCACTGTACCCCTTTCACGTCTGGTACATTGGAGCTAGCTACTCCTTGTACAACTTATGATTTGACGGATATGTGATTATGTGATTAGACCTATTCGAGTGTCTCTGGTAGGTCGGCTCGTGGCTTTCCTTTAGTTTTTATGTCCATTCGAGTGTCTCTGGTGGACAAGCCTTTTTGATACATGCTCTTATTTCTCTTATGATTATGATTATATTGATATCTCTATGATGCTTTGTTTTCCTTTTACTTTGTGCCGATTCTTATGATCCTTCTCAATTCGTTTGATGATTACCATTCGACTCTTCATATTTATATTCTATTGACTTATAATATTTGTTCAGTTGTTTGTTGATCTTTTATGCATTTAACAGATGATATTCTTTTCAGCAGGAGCTTATGATTTCCTTTGTTATTACTTATATACTTTTCGATTATCAGTTTTGCTATATATCTGTTCACTGGGCTTTTTAAGCTCAACCACATTTCTTTTCCTGCGGCAGGTTTTAGGTTGGAAGCTAGGTTGAGTGAAGAGTGCATAGGAGCTCTTAGTGGACTACCCTGACGATAGATACCCTTTGCTTCTGGATTAGTTGGATTTGGCTTCTTTTAGACGTAGTTTGTTTTTATATTTGGTTTTGGCTTTTCTTTTGTATAGAATTAGTATTTCCTTATTTCCTTAGTATGCCCTTTGTAACTTGTATGTTTTATAAGTCTTCCGCTTGCGTTGTATGTTCTGAGAGATACAATAATGTGGCATTTTGACTCGTGTCCGGTAGGGGTGTTACAATTATGGTATCAGAGCCAGGTTGCGACTTGTAGTACATAAGTTACGGCCTGTGAAGATTTGGACCCTTAGGTTTGCACTTTAGGATCTTATGAAATAACCTTGGAAGCATTTGCTTAAGGCTTCTCCCCTTAGGAACTTTAGTTATGACTGGTGAGGATTGGGTAGATTATGATTAGTTATCTTTCTTCCGCATCACTCTGATTTTGTCTCTGCTTTTAATTAAGCTCTTATAGGATCTTTCGTTCCGAAGATTTAGAAGATTTATCAGGTTACGCAACATAAGGTTAGAGTGGCTGAGACTTCGTAGAATGCCTTATAGGTTTCATTTGTTGAGGTTATCACATTCTTTTGAACTTCGATCTTTAAATCATTTGACAATTGTTTCGATACCTTTTCGTTCATTCAGAGAATCGCGTAGGTATGACTTCGATGTGTTCGACACATTCTGTGGTTTTCCTCGCTTTGTTAAGCATATTAAGGTTCCTTCTTCATTATTGGTTTTGACCCTACTTATTCTATCTCTATGAGATTTCTTTTGATTATCCATCACGAGTATCCGAATTGTTCGACGCATTTTGAAGATGTTTGAAGATAAGTTCGTCCTACTAATCTATTTCCGTTGGAAAAGTTCAATTTGATATTTTTCTGAATATGGATTTTTTGACTGAATTTTGTTGCTAATAACAATTATGATCACCTTTGTTTTGAAAACAAAGTTCGATTTGAAAAGTTCGATTTGATATTTGTCATCTTTGGCGGTTTGAGAAACTCGAAATTTTGTACCAGGGTTCCCAACCTGGTAAACAATTATGATCACCTTTGTTTTGAAAACTCGTACGTTAATCCCTCGTGGTTGTGAAGATACTTCGTTTGATGAAACTCTCCTCGTGAATTATTCAGATTGCTTGAAATGGTCGCTGTGTATTCCTTGATGAACTAATAGGTGGAAAAGGAGGGATTGAAGAACCAACTTCTAGGAAGTGATTTCAGCTGAACAAGTGTGTAACTTTGATGTGATTATGTTTTATTCGGGGAGAAGAATGACGATAGCATGAAGTTGTAGGATGATTTCTGGAAGCTATATCGTATCATATTTTGTGTGAAGAGCGAGATGTTCCTGGAATTTCTTTTCGTATTAGTTGTGATCTCTATGAGCGTTGTGATGCCAATTGTATTGGCTACTACTCTGACTGTTTCTATGGACTTGATAAATCATGTCTTTCATGAATACTTGGAAAATTTGTCATAGTATGACATATTGGTGTGTTCAGAGACGAAAGAGAAACACGAGGATCATCTTCGTATTTTGTATTAACATTTCTACGTTAGAAGAAGCTCCATTTTTGAAGAGTAACTGTGGTAGGAGGAAGAACGAGAGGAGAATTTAGAAGAGCTGGAAAGAGAATTGTTACTACTGAAGGAGGAGACCTACTTACGTCCTTATGCAATACGAGGAGAATTCTGGTTATGCAACTAGAACAGTAGGAGGTGAGCTACCCGACCCATGAATTGAGAGTGAATTGTGAAGAAGCTCAAGAGCAAGATGGTAAAAGACTAGCTATGTTAGAAGATGGAAGGAAGCAGTTTGAGTGAAGCACACAGTTCTATCAACTCTATTCATCTTAGTTGTACTAATATGTATAGGGGCTTGAGGCAGGAGCTGGACGGGATGGTATGAAGACGGTGGTGACTACATTGGTGATTTCCACGCACAGGAGGAAGAACAACGTAAATTGAGTTGCAGTAGATCGTGTGACTAGGGCGGCTCGTTTGGAAGATTGGCAGAGATTTCTTTCGGTATAAGATTATTCAAACTACATGGCGCACCGGCAGTGATCGTGACAGAAATCGCATTTTGGGTCACACTTTCAGAAGAGGTACAGAAGAGTTAGACGTCTTGGCATTTGAGGAAGTTTTGGATTGCGACGCGTTAGTTTTTAGAATTCATTCTTATCCGTGCGATTATTCTACCTATTCTGTTATGCCTTATGATACGTTTTGATACTCTGATTTGTGATTGTGATCGTCAGTACGAATTTTTTTTATCCATCTCTTTATGAGACTCTCGATACGTTTGATGATTCGATTTGTGCTTCGCGGATTATTAGCAAGTTCCTTTGTTCGTTAAGAATTCGGTGGGAGTTGATGAAGACTTATCGCTTAGTACTATCTTTGTGCTTGCCTCGTAGGAATATGTGTTTCATGTATCTCCTTGTGAGATTTCAACTATCATCTGTCATCTGATACGTATTTGTTTCGCATTCGCTGGATAAGATTTTTTATGATTTGTGTTCAGTGGAAAGCCTGGGGCTATCCTTGTTGTCGGGATCGAGTCATGAGAAAAAAAAAATCTGTTTGTGAAGATTCTGTTGGAAGGACCTCCCTGAGCGTCAGGTTATTAATTGTGATGTTCTTTTATGATTTGCTATGTCTACGTCTAACTTTTCGATTTCAATTTTCGAGGATGAAAATATTATTTTTAGCGGGGAAGAATTGTAAAACCCGAAAATCCGTTTCTCCTAAATTTCCATATAATTTAATTTTTTTCCTAAGTTTTGTATCTAAGCCTAAGTATATGGACTTTGAGAATTTGGAAACTACAAAATACATAATCTATCACTTATGGTTAATATAAAATCGACACAACCTAAGCTTTTAAAATATTATCACACGACAATCCTAGTCCATTATGGGTCCGGTTCTATTTAACTTATACACAACTTTATGAACCGAATATATCTAAAGTTAGTACACAGCAATATCACTTTAAAGATGTTACTAAATACATTTTTGAAAGTTTGAAAAGAGAAATAGTCTCCTCATCCCCACAAGACTCGGCATAAACTCCAGCCTATTTTTCCCATATGTTTCTCATTATAACCAACCATATACCACTTTTCCCCTCACACTAAACCCTAGACGCACACAAAAACGGCAGCTCTTTTGTTCTCTTCTTGAATTTAAAGAAGGTACGTGGTTGAGTGTGGTCACAACTGTTCGAGTTGTTTTTTTTCTCTCGTGTTAAGGTTGCATCGAATTCTGGTGTTCAGTTTGTGTTCGCGGTTGAGTTTCGGGTTCGATCGGTGTGCGGTTCATACATAGGTTAAAGGTTTTGGTTTCATTAAAAGGAGGTTGTGATCGTGTGGGTTTGGCTCGAGTTCAGTTGTTCTCTTCGATCCCTTTTATGTGCAGCCATAAGGTAATTCTAATCTGGTCTTAGTATGATGCTTCTTCATTCTCGTTAACATGAAATAAGGGAAGCTGTTTAACATATATACGTCGATCTCGGTTCTGTTTTGCTTTTCGAATAAGCTTAATATATACACGCCATTGAATTGATCAGTATAATAACAGTTATATTATCTCTTATATCAAAAGTAAAATCTGAAATAAAACTTAAAGAATGAAGATGGACTGTGCATGGTTGTTAACGTGAACAGGGGTGTGTTTTGGTTTGGAAAATGATTTGTCATTTTAATTTGGTTGGTGGTTCGTTAAATATATATGCGAGAAATAATATCGAGATTTCATACATGTTTTAAGATTTTAGTTCACATGAAATGATAAAAACGTTACATGAAATAAGAAATATTGTTACATAATATGATAAAAGAAGCGCATAAAATGATGAGTATATTATCATATGATATGATCCACATGCATGTCGATTTTGGGTTAATGCTGGGCTGTTTCAAATTTGTCTTCTACGTTGGTTTTAATAATTCGTTACTCGACTTAATCTTGGTGATAACCTAACCGAATATGAGATCATGAAATCATGAATAAAAAACCTATTATAATCAACCTAAACATATTTAGTATTTGACCTGTTTTAATACGTAGGATCATGATCTAGTTATACATGACATAACATGATGACGTATGGTATGGATCCGGGTCATGCACCCATCCAATACGCAAGCCCATCACAAATGGGCCATTATAACGATATTTGCAGCCCACGAGGCCCGCGAATACATAATTATACTTGAAGCCCACTACGAGTGGACTATTTAGTTAACGCCTAGGCCCATGCAGGCCCAAGCCCGGATATGGGCATTTATCCGGTATGCGATATCTTCTATTATTATTGATAGATATCGGATATCGAAGATTGGGGAACACGAAACCAACTAGGGTTTCGTGTGTATAAATAGAGGTCTCCTCAGCCCTCTAAAGGTACGATACTAAACCCTAAGCTACGAGCCTTAACCCAAAACACGATTACTTACTCTCACGCCGGAGGATAATCGGGGGAGACAATCCCTCGATAAGCCTAACGGTGTTTGTTGTTTTCTTAGTGCGCAGGTCTCAAGCAACTTTACCCGAATTGGTACTCAAGTCAAGCCACGCCCAACTTTTGTATCAACAAGTGGCGCCATCCGTGGGACCATACACTAAGAGCTTTCCAAAAAGACTAGAAACAGCAAAAAACTAGCAACATGAGTCAGTTACGAACTCAGCCTGACCAACTAACAGGAAGGTCGCAGAACGACCAGAACCCCAGGCAAACTACTGGAACAACCAGCGCACCTAGGGAAAGGGACCCAGAGACAATCACCCCAATCACAAGGGTACCCAACCGGATCCCCACCATAACCGTTGCCGCGAGGGAAACACCACGCGACACGTTCACCACTCCTGGACAGACAATGCCGGAGGTGAATCCATCGGAGCCACCACTAGCACCTCCGCGACATCAGGAACCCAACCTGGGGACGAACGTATCCGCGCTGGAGGGAGTCGTACCCGAGCTACCTCCAAGCGAGTTCGTGGCTAAAAATTTTGAATCCCTAACCTCCCTCCTGCGAGAGGAGGCAAAGAGAAGGTCGAACCAAAGCATTCAAGCTCGACTCAGTTTTGACTCAGAACTTGAGACATCCCCGCCACCTTCTCGCAGAGAACGACGAGGGAGAAACACCCGTCGAACACCGGTATTCGACAGAATCGGAGAAAGGAGGGAAGACAGTGAACCTGAGGATAGACAATATCGCTCGGGAAGCGAAACCAGTGGGCGCCGCCGTAGCGTTCATGACAGAATCGGCGGTCGCAGAATCCAAGAGAGACTGAGGGGACAGCGATATCCTCCAAGTGAGAGCCCCTCAAGTTCAAATTCAAGTGGTAGTCGGCGCAGTCGCAGGAAAAGAAGGACCCCACCTTCTAGCGACTCTGAGGACAGTCGCCGCGATAACCGCCAAAGAAGAAGTCCATCTTCAAGCAACTCCTCGGACAACGAGGAAAGAGAAACGGGCCATTGGAAATCAAGGAGAAGACATCGCAGTCGAGGGGACGAGGACATCTCCCGCCCCTGGCGCCGCCAAAAGATTGATGCGTTCACCAGACGCATCAGCGACTTCTCCGATAGCAAAAGAAGACGTTTGCCCACTAATGTGAAGACATACGACGGAACCGGTGATCCTGACGATCACCTAAAAGTTTTCGAATCTGCAGCTGCTATCGAAAATTGGCCACAACCTGTGTGGTGCCATATGTTCAACTCAACATTAGTAGGGAACGCACGCACCTGGTTTAGTAAGCTTCCACGGAGAAGCATCGATGGTTATGAAACAATGCGGAAAGCATTCCGCTTGAACTTCACCCAGAGGAAAAAGTGCGCCAAAAACCCTGTCGATCTCGCCAGGATAAAACAGCGCCAGGGTGAGTCCACGAGTGCTTTCGTGGAGCGCTTCAAGGACGAGTGCATACAGTTTAAAGCGTGCCCAGAGATATTAAAAATCTCAGCTTTCATGAACGGAGTCAATAACCCCGAACTCATTAAGAAGCTCCACGACGGGGTACCACTGACCTTCGACGAAGTCATGAAACGTACCAGATCCTTCATCCAGGGTGAAACCGCTGCCGCGGACAGCAAAAAAGGCTACCCGACCTATAAGTCGCAAGACCAGTCCCGGAAACAATCCAATGACCAAGGTAGTAGCCAAAACAAGAGTTACCGCAATGAAAGGAACAGACGGGGGAATGATAAGTACACCCCGCTAACGAAAACCCCAGGAGAGATATTCGCGACAGAAGGCGCGAATTTTCCAAAACCGCCAGCAATGCGCACTCCAGAAGACAAGCGCACTGGTAATGGGTTTTGTGACTACCATGGCCAAAAAGGCCACACCACCAACGAGTGCGTCCAACTACGCCAACTTATAGAAAAAATGGTGAAGGAAGGAAGGTTGGACCACCTTGTTAAACATATAAAGGAGGGAAAGGACAAAAGCAGGTCCGAGGGTAAGAAAGATACATTGAAGGATAAAGCAGGAACGATCTTCATGATACAATCATGAGACCGTAACACCAAGCAGAAGGTTACCCAATGTTTCTCACGAGGAAGCAAGATTTCCTTCCCATCCTTAACTGCGGACAACACAATCGCAGAGCCACTCATCATTGAGATACAAGCAGTGGGTCACGATATCCACCGCATGTATGTGGATGGAGGGGCATCTGCGGATATCATGTACGAGCACTGCTTCAATAGGCTCCGACCGGATATCAAACGCCAGCTAAACCCAGCCACCATGTCACTAACTGGTTTTGCATGTGAAAAGACATGGCCTATAGGACAGATACGGTTACCAGTCACTCTTGGTAGCGTTGAACACTCAACCACAGCCTGGGTGAACTTTATGGTAATTAGATCCCATTCGCCATACAATGGGATCATTGGAAGACCAGGGATATCTGCTCTACGCGCAATGCCATCCACAGCGCATGGAATGATGAAGTTCCCGGTGGAAGGTGGCATTGTCACACTCTATAACAATACCACACCGCCCGGAGAATGCAACGCAGTCACCAGCGATACAACACCCACACCAACACAGACCAACAACAAAAGTCCCAAATCTTAAGGTGGCAATTCATCCTGACTACCCTGAACAACAGGTGTCATTGGGTGGATCATTGTCTGATAAAGGCAAGACTGCTGTGTGCGCACTCCTCCAAAGGAACTTAGATGTCTTCGCTTGGGAGCCAAAACATATGACAGGAGTACCGCGGTCAATCTCGGAGCACAGGTTAAACATCCGACAAGGATTTACTCCGATACGAAAAAAGAAGCGCGGCCAAGCCCCAGAAAGCGCAAAGGCAATACTGGAGGAAGTGCACAAACTGGAGGACGCAGGGATCATGCGCGAAGTTTTTTACCACGACTGGCTCTCAAATCCAGTAATGGTAAAAAAGAGCGATGGTAGCTGGAGGATGTGTGTGGACTTCACGGACCTGAATAAGGCATGTCCACAGGACTGCTACCCACTTCCAGAAATAGACTGGAAAGTGGAATCGCTATGTGGCTACCCCTTCAAATGCTTCTTGGATGCATACAAAGGGTACCACCAGATTCAGATGGCAGAAGAAGACGAGGAAAAAACGGCTTTCCACACCAGTCAAGGCGTTTTCTGTTACACAAAAATGCCCTTTGGCCTGAAGAATGCAGGAGCCACTTACCAACGCTTGGTGGACAACGCGTTCGAGAAGCAAGTTGGCCGCAACCTGGAAGTCTATGTAGACGACCTTGTCATAAAAAGCCATACTGAAGAAGAGATAGTGCGGGATATTGAGGAAACCTTCAGCACGCTGAGGAAGATAAACATGAAACTCAACCCTAAGAAATGCACCTTCGGGGCAACGGAGGGCATGTTCTTGGGTTACATGATAGAACAAGATGGCATTAAAGTGTGTCCTGAGAAAACAGATGCAGTCATCCAACTTCCCTCACCACACACCCTGAAGGAAGTCCAGTCCTTGAACGGAAAGCTGACTGGACTAAATAGGTTCCTCTCAAAATCAGCGGATAAGTCGCTCCCCCTTTTCAAAACACTCAAGAAGTGTACGAAAAAAGGAGACTTCCGCTGGACCGCAGAAGCAGAGGAGGCTTTCATGCTGCTAAAACAAACAATAGCTGCGCTCCCAAAATTAGTAGCACCCCGACCAGGGGAAGAACTAATTATCTACCTATCCGCAACTCATGGCGCAATAAGCGCAGTATTACTTACGGATAGGAACTCAGTGCAAACACCGGTGTACTTCGTCAGCAAAGCACTCAACAAAACGGAGGTCAGCTACACCGCTATGGAAAAACTAGTGCTGGCGCTAGTATTCGTAGCCAAGAGACTACGCAGATACTTCCAAGCGCACCCAATTGCCGTGATCACAGATCAACCCATCAAACAGGTGATATCCAGACCCGAAGCTTCGGGACGACTAAGAAAGTGGAGTGTACTATTGGGCGAGTATAACATATCCTACAGACCGCGCACTGCGATCAAAGGCCAGATACTCGCAGACTTTATTGTGGAAAAACCAGAAGATGAGCCCACACCCCCACAAACCAAAGCAGTACTGGAAGCACCATGGATCCTCTTCACGGACGGATCCTCATGTACCGATGGGTCAGGCGCAGGCCTCATCCTCACCAACCCTGAGGGGATGGAATTCACTTACGCACTACGTTTTGAATTCACTGCCACGAACAACGAGGCAGAATATGAGGCCCTGATAGCTGGACTACGCATTGCGAACCGAATGGGTGTACGCAACCTGGAAGCAAACGTGGATTCAAGATTAGTAGCCAACCATGTGCTGGGCGAATACGTGGCCAAGGAGGAAAATATGATCCAATACCTCGCC
Source organism: Artemisia annua (assembly GCA_014162995.1). NCBI lineage: Eukaryota > Viridiplantae > Streptophyta > Magnoliopsida > Asterales > Asteraceae > Artemisia > Artemisia annua. The sequence continues at coordinate 160,367 of LBNU01030875.1, read as the reverse complement.
AAAGCCAAGTCATTAATCCAAAACTTTGACAGATTCACGATCAAACAGGTTCCTCGTGGAGAAAACAAGAAAGCAGACGCACTGAGTAAGATAGCATCCACAAGCTTCGCACATCTGTCAAAACAAGTTTTGGTTGAGATCCTGAAGGATAAGTCCATCTCAGAGATGGAAGTGTCAACGGTGATAGAAGAGGAAGGACCAACGTGGATGACCCCCATCATAGAGTTCATAAGTAAGGGGAATCTCCCACAAAACCAGAATGAAGCCCGAAGGATAAGACGTACGGCGCAAAGGTTTGAACTCAGAGATGGCATACTGTACCGGAGATCTTTCCTCCAGCCATGGCTACGGTGTGTAGGCCCACTACAAGCAAATTACGTGCTTCGGGAGATACACGAGGGATCGTGCAGCATGCACTCCGGACCACGGTCCGTGGTCGCGCGGGCACTCCGATCGGGATACTACTGGCCGACAATGCACCATGACGCACGGGAATTAATCAAAAAGTGCCACGACTGCCAAGTCCACAGACCAATCCCGCGGCGGCCACAACAAGAACTCTCACCAATCACCGCGCCATGGCCATTCTACAAGTGGGGTATCGACATTGCAGGACCTTTTCCTGCTGCAGCAGGGGGATTAAAATTCCTCATTGTGGCTGTCGACTATTTCACAAAATGGATTGAAGCAAAAGCTGTAGCCACAATCACTGGTAACCAAGTCAAAAGATTCGTATGGGACAACATCGTGTGTCGATTTGGCTTACCAGGAGAAATCATCTCGGATAACGGAAAACAATTCCAGGACAATCCATTTAAAGACTGGTGCGAACAATTAAACATCAAGCAACACTTTGCATCCGTAACCCATCCCCAAACAAATGGTTTAGTCGAGAGAGCCAACCGCAGTTTAGGAGAAGGAATGAAAGCACGCCTAGACAAACACAAAGGGCGATGGGTGGATGAGCTTTCACATGTCCTATGGGCGCACCGCACAACCATTAAGGTCAGTAACGGAGACACTCCCTTCTCACTCGTCTACGGGACAGAAGCTGTCATACCAGCTGAAATTGGGATGCCAACCATCCGCACAGCCGAAGTTAACGTCGCGACAAACGACGAGGAACGACGAGTAGACCTGGACTTACTAGAAGAAAGGCGTGAGCGCGCAGCAATACGCGAAGAAAAATCCAAGTCAAAGATGAAGGGGTATTATGATGCAAAAGTTCGTCATGTTTCTTTCCGCCCAGGTGACTTCGTGTACAGAGCTAACGACTCCAGCCGCGCAGAGGACACGGGGAAACTAGGACCAAAATGGGAAGGCCCCTACGAAATCATTGAAGCACTTGGAAAAGGCGCGTACAAGCTACGCGACAAAAATGGCCAAGAGCTACAACGCACATGGAATGTTGGCAATCTCAAGAGATGCTACCTCTAGATAAGGCTACGGCCCAACACGCGGACATACATGCGTTTTAGTACACGCCCAATAAATGTCAGCGAATTTTTTATTTTCTATTGTATTTCCTTTCTTCATACAAGTATGATTATGTCTTTATTTCCCAAAAACTTGCAAGTATTAATAAAACACGCCATGGTTTCTAGCTAACTCCATGACACATTTTGCTCATTAATTAAATATTATTGATTCACATATTAAATATCCATGATGGTATTGCCCATGCGGCGTGCATGCACTTATTAATAACCCACGATGGTAAAAGGATGAGTAAACCTACTAACGAACTCGTTGAGTAAGAGGGTTGCAAACCCATCAACTTTGGATCACGTATCCTTGTTAAACACCTTGCGCTCAAGACGTTGACGCAAGTTCCTTGCGCACCCCACGATGGATACGCAATAGAGCACACTGTGCGCGTTTAACAAATTTAGAAACAATACTTTTGATTTCTTTAAAAATTAAATACGACAAGTAAATTATCAAAAATCATAGACAACTGTGATCTTTCTTTAACTAAGTCAAATTTCATACGCGACTATGAAAAACACTTAAGGAATCTCACACTTCCTTTAAGATATACTTAGACGTTTAATGATATCTTTACGCATAGATACAAAACCATACACGAACAACGTGTTTGAACAAATAAAGAAGCAGCAAACTTTTCATAAATAGAATACAGTTCTACAAAAGATTTGCCCAAAAATATGCTAAGTACAATCATCCTAAATACTATGAGTACGCCTCAGCTGGCTTGTGCTACCACAAAACGCTGCATCCTTCACATCACTGAGTCTCTTCAGCAGCACAGCGTCGTCAAAAGAAACAGTGGCCACTGTCACTGGCACGCCATCCGACCTAGGAAGATGAGCTGCGCCTATGCCGCAGAGAATGGCCTTCCCCTTCACGCCTTTCTTTTTGGCGGCCCTGGATGCATGAGCTGTTAAAGACCTCTCCAACGAAATCTCTTTCTCAATACGGAAAGGATTAAGAATGTCACGAGGTTGAGCGAAAAGTGGTACCTTCAGCTGCGAAACGTTGGGCTTAAGGTAGAAGTCCACCTGCTGCTCAGCATCATCTTGCAGATGCCGGGGGAGAGTCAACCCTGCCATGATCACGCTAATTGGCTGATCCTGGTCACGCTCCAATCGCGCAATATGGGGAAGCTCAAGCTTCTTCAGCTCTCCCATAGCAGCAACAAGCTCGGCGCGAGCATTGGCGTTGTAGCCAGGAACCTCGGCAAGAGGCACAGTCAAAAGCTTCGCCTCGCTAAGCTTGTTTGCAGCCGTCATCTGACCATGCGCAACAGCACAATCTACCACCTTTTCGAAGGCCGTAGTGACCTCCGGAGCCTCCAGCGTACCCATGGCAGCCAAACGCAGCCCATGGTTGATCAGCCACCTGCACAATAACACAAGTGTTAGTCGAAAAACAATAAACGACTATATAAAAGTTGTAAACAAATGAAAGGAGTAAATGCGTACCTGCGTTCAGCCACAGACTGAACCAGGTGAGGATATAGCTCCTCGTCAAACTCAAGGATGAGTGTTCGCAGCTTCTCTTCTTGGTTATTCAGCAGAAGCTGCACCCGGCTGCGAAACTCCTCAAGATTAGCAAAGTGCTTATTCCTGTTCTGCTGCAGATGCTTCAAAATCCATAAGGAGCTCGTCCTCAGACGGTCTGCTTGGCCACGCTCTTGCTCCAGCTCCACCATGACCCACATCTTTTGATCGACCAGCTTATGCGCAGACGCCTCTGCGCGCTCCAGTTTAGCCTTGGAGCTCAGCTGCTCAGCCTTAGAGCTTGCTAATTCTGCCTGCACGGACGCCAGCTGCGCCGCCAGGGAGGAAACTTGCTCCTCATACTGGGAACGACTACTCTCAGCGGAGTAGCTCGCTCTGGCATGCGCTACCAGCTCCGCCTGGCGCGCAGTGATGGAGGCCAGTTCCTCCATCACGGAGTCAAAAGACTTCGACTCCTCACCAATTTCCTTTGGAGAGTGTGCCCCATCCAAAAAGGGACTCTCCTTAGGAAACACACTTCCATCCAGTACGCCAGTGCTCCCCACATGTTGATCACTGCAAAAAAGATAATAAAACTAAGTATTAGTATCCGAAAACAATTCAGCATACGCAAAGTACTTAGTAAAATTGCAAAGTACTCACATGCGGGGAGGAGGAGAAGGCATGTCCTTCTCAACCTCAGACATAGATGCGTCCCCCTCCTACTTCTCAGCATCCTCACTGCGCCAAAGACAAAAGACAAAGTTAGACAATAACTTCACAAAATTTATGACAAAATAAGTAAAAAACTTACCCTGTGATAGGTGACTCCTCAACAGCCTCAGAGCGCGGCCTCTTTGAGGACTCCGCATCATCAACACCAGTCCTACTGCGCTTCCGGACTAGCCCCTCCTCCATCTCTTCATCTGAATCATCTAACTCCACCACCAACGGTTTAGGAGGAGGCTGCGCAATGACAGGTGCCTGCGGCGCAGGAGGAGCAATCCCCTGTATAGGTTCGGCCACCACAGGAGAACCCTCGGGCTCAGGAACCACCATCTCCACGACGCGCCCACCTGTCACCTCCAGTATAGGAACCTCGCCCTCCCCCAACGGACGAACCCCTATGGTCA
>LBNU01030875.1:143561-155986 GCA_014162995.1 Artemisia annua | reverse complement strand
GGTGATCCACCCATTCAACCATGTTATATGATAGAACGCTCGGAATAAATGGATGGTGGGGTGAATTGCCAACAACCGGCAATTCACCTCAAAATTGGAGATTTTAGCAGCGCCAAGAGGGTGCAACTGCGAGATATGGATGGAGTAGTATATGAGTATATCACTCAGAAATACGGTAATGGGGACACGCTGATTCGCATACTCGAAAAAGCGCGTGTATACCCCTACCTTCCCAAAGGGGAAGTCCGCAATTGTATCATCAGGATCGCGTCAGCTCATCCTCGGACATATTCGAACGACAATCACTCAATTGGATAACCATTTTTTTATAAAAGTAAGCGCACGCGCTGATTACCTAAGTATTTCGAAGGTTATTTGGAAGAAATCGGAATATTTTTTGCAATTGAGAAAGAGAGTTCACTGTGGTAATCACAGTAAAACTGGACGAGGTTATATAGTATTCCGACCTACCACCGATGATCGACACGTGTACTACACTAACTCACATCGTGTGGCCAGGAACTGAAACGGTAAGGGACACGTGGGTGACCTCCCCGATTCTCGAGGTACCTAAACAACACTTTTTTGGACTAGATTCATCATACGTGTGTTTTTGGCGGTATAAGTTTACACTCTTCCCGCGTACGCGTGGTGATAGCTTTTAAATGTTTAAGTCTAGTATCCGCAGGTCTTACCTACGCACACTAGACTGGGGGGACATGATGACGTATGCTATGGATCCGGGTCATGCACCCATCCAATACGCAAGCCCATCACAAATGGGCCATTATAACGATATTTGCAGCCCACGAGGCCCGCGAATACATAATTATACTTAAAGCCCACCACGAGTGGACTATTTAGTTAACGCCTAGGCCCATGCAGGCCCAAGCCCGGATATGGGCACTTATCCGGTATGCGATATCTTCTATTATTATTGATAGATATCGGATATCGAAGATTGGGGAACATGAAACCAACTAGGGTTTCGTGTGTATAAACAGAGGTCTCCTCAGCCCTCTAAAGGTACGATACTAAACCCTAAGCTACGAGACTTAATCCAAAACACGATTACTTACTCTCACGCCGGAGGATAATCGGGGGAGACAATCCCTCGATAAGCCTAATGGTGTTTGTTGTTTTCTTAGTGCGCAGGTCTCAAGCAACTTTACCCGAATTGGTACTCAAGTCAAGCCATGCCCAACTTTTGTATCAACATAACATGTTATAACCTATTATTTTCGAGCTAAAAGAAGTGTTGCATGCATGCTTGTTATAGTGTCATAAAAGGGTTAGTACAAAACTGTTTTTAAAAGAAAAAGGGTGTGTCTTGTTAAGGTGTTGAGGTATATTGATTATATATTTGTATAATTTACACTTTTGACCCTAACCTTTGTAATATTGATATTTTAAACCCTAAACTATTATAATTGTCATATTAGACCCTAATCTATAATATTGATCACATTAAACATTTAAATCTAGTTAATTGTCAATAGTAATCCTAATTTATTAAACTTACTAATTCGGGAAATATGGTTAAAATGGAAAGTTACTATTTTTGAAAAGTTATTATATTTGGCAAGTTGCTAAAAATGGAAAGTTTCTAAAAATAGAAAGAAACCTAAATTGAGTAATCCGATTTAAAATGAGCTTATAAGTAATAAAGACGATCATTAATTCGTGTAGATTCGCTGAAGAAGGAGTAACTTCCTATCCTTGTTTCTGATATGGTTTCATTGCGGTTTGAGGTACAGATATTCTTCCCTTTTCAGTAGGGACTTCTCATAACTCTCTTTGATCCTTGACTTTGCTATGATTTCCTTCAGTTATGCCATTGCTATGTTCCCCTTTGATATGATTGAGATGATCCATTTGATATGATTCGTTGATATGATCTTTTTGATAAGAGCCTTTGCTATGATACCTCTGATTTGATTCTGATTTGCTATCCATTTTGATTATGATTATGTGATTACTGTCTCTTACGAGATTCTGTTATATTATGCTCTGGGAGCATTCTATTCTGTCATGCTCTGGGAGCATTTTGTTATGGATAGCTTTGCTTTGTTTGTTCTGATATGTTATGTTCTGATGCCCGAGTTTATTAACTAGTAATGTAGGTACCATGGCCGTGTCATTGAGGCACCAATGGCATGACACTATCTGGGGCGGTGTGATTAGACCCCGGCATCCCCGTCTGTTTATGATATGATATATGATCACTTGGCCACTTTGGATATATGGATGCTTGTCTTATGAGCAGGTGATGAACTCAAATAAGTACATATTATTACTATCATTTATCCTATTTATTTGACTTGTTTTATTATATTATTTATGAGAATTGGTGCTTTAATCTTTACTTTAGTGATTCTCGGGTAAAACAAGTAATAGGTGAAACTTGGCGATTTTGGACTAATTATGGAGCAAACTAAGCGAGATGTCAAAAGTCTACTGGAATCCAGAAGATGCGCCGTATCTCTCTCAACATATACGCCGCAATATCATACTTAGATGAATTCGAAGACCATTGCCTGACTTTGAAGAATGCGCCTCATGTGAATCTGTCATGCGCCGTATATGAAACTTTGGTCAAAGAAGAAGATCAAGATCGTTCTACTCCAGATACGCCGCATTATACATTTGACATACGGCGTATCACTATCAAGACTTCACCAGAAACAATCCAAGACAACTGAAGGACATGCGCCGGATACAAGGATCAAGATACGCCGCATCTATGGCGGTGTACGAATATTCCATAATATAATAATCTTGGACCCCACGCGAAATAAGTCGATGCGCCACATCTATTTACTCAGTGCACCGCATCGAGCCCTCAGACAGAGACTATAAGTACCCCAAGACATAGACGAATTTTATGTGCAACATAACCTTAAGGAGCCGAATTCAGATGAACAAGCAACACAAGACACGCTAAACGAAGATATTAGAGCTGTAAGAAGGTCCTGCAAGTATTCAATTCATTAAGTAGTTTTGTTTTATTGTAATAGTACACTTTAATTCATCAGGATTGATGGCCGGTAGTATGTGACTGCGGAAAATCATATGCCCGCCTTAAAATTGCTTTCCTATCAATTAAAGTTTATATGTTTGATGTCTTTGGTGAATTTATATTAGTGCTTTGATAACCTCTGTGTCTAGCTGAGCATTGCTTTGGCTGCCATACCCCTTCCTTGCCTATTTAATCTGACGTCTTTGGATAAATAGGATAGTCATAATTAATCATTAAGGGTTTACTCGCCGATATAATGAAACCAACGAGATAGGTTTAGTTAATATACACTTCATATAAAACTAGCAATAAAACAAGTGACAAGCTACTTAATTATCAGGACAAGTTTTCTTATAGTCTCTAATTATCTATCTGTGTACGTGTATGCTATTCGCTGATTCGTGCTCATTAGTTTAATTTACTGTTTAATATAACCAATCTGTGTCAGTCTCTCAGGCTGAAACCCCCTTTCTTTAGATTAGGCTGCAAAACTAACTTAGGATATTAAAATACTGATTAGGATAATTAGATAATACGTTCCACTCTTAGTGATTGACACTCTACTTACCATTATATACAAACTGACCGGGTACACTGCTCGTTAAGTGTGTGTGTTATTGATAAGTCGGCTAAATATAAATTTAAAACTTGAGTAGGCATTAATACTGCTAAACCGCAACGACACATCACGCGCATCAAGTTTTTGGCGCCGCTGCCGGGGAGTGAATTGTTATTATCTGTTAATCTGATTAGTATTTTAATTAGGTTTTTCTTTTTATTAGATTTTTAGATACTAACCACTAACTTGTTGTATATTAGATAGATTGCATTCATTGTATAATTTGCATATTTACTGTTTTTGTATGTTTTTATTTTCTGTAATTTTTTGTTTGTTTTTATTTTTATTTTATTTTCTGTAATTTTCTGCATAATTGCTGTCGTTCTATTGTGCTGATACAAATGATACAGCACATCTGTTTTCTCAGATGCAGCGTATTGCGTTTTAATAATTTTAAAATACAACGCGTTTAATAATTCGAATATGACACATTTTTTTCCAAGATACGGCATATTCTGTTTTTAATAAGAAAATTTTTCAAAACCCTAATGCCATGCGACGCATCTGTTTTAACAGATACGACGTATTTAATATTTAAGTTAAAAACAATTTTCGAATTATTAAACAGAAGCGGCACATCGATTTTTATCGATACGGGGCATCTATTGAATCAAAAATCTTGTATTTTGAAACGTAACGAAAATACGGCGCATTAGTTTCTGCTAATACGGTGCATTTAATTTTTATGAATATAATCAATTTTTGATATTTAACCAGATACGGTGCATTCTGATTTAAAAGCGGCGTATCGATTTTTCAAAATAAAAGTCTGATTTAATTTTAACGAAATAAGATACGGCGTATCTCTTTTCCAGGATACGGCGCATCGTCTACAGATATCAGCAACTTGTATTTTTCGTATTCCGTTTTCGTTGTTAATTTTCCGATATTCTACTTTCTTGAACATACCCTACTGATGCTTTTGTGATGATTTCAGGAAGTGCATGACCAGAAGTTCAACAAAGAACTTAATCACACCTTTGAAGATCCTGAACAAGCTTTACATTCAATAAGAAGGCTTTTCAACACAAAAAGCTTTGAGCTTTCAAGTTCACTCGAGCTTGATTATTTTTCTGAACAAGAGGAAGAAGAAGAAACAGAAACAATGACGGAAAACACTACTATGGAGGAATACATGAACAAAACCCGTGCTGACTACAGTTCAGGAGTTGCTAGACCAAAGTTTGACGACAAGTCAAAGTTTGAATTGAAGGGTCAGTTTCTCAAGGAGCTTAGAGAAAATGCTTTCAGTGGGACAGAACATGAAGATGCTAATGAACATGTAGAAAAAGTCCTCGAGATTGCAGATTTGTTTACCACAGAAGGAGTTTCTGATGACCACCTTATGCTTCGAATCTTCCCAATTTCGCTTAAAGGAGCCGCTAATAAGTGGCTAAGGAATGAACCATCTGGTTCAATTACAACATGGGATGATCTGAAGAGCAAATTCCTGAAAAGATATTGTCCACCTGCTAAGATTGCTAAAAAGATGGAGGCTATCAACAACTTCAAGCAAGAGCCCAATGAAACTCTCTATCAGGCTTGGGAGCGTTTTAAAGATCTGTTGGTAAAATGTCCTCAACACTATCTAACCACAATGCAGGAGATAATACTGTTTTATCAAGGATTGGACGTGCCTACTAGACAAATCTTGGATGCTAAGGGAGCTGTACCACAAATGAGTGCAGCCAATGCTAGAAAAGCTATCCAAGAAGCTGCTGATCATTGTCAAAAATGGCACGATGGGACCTCTACTAGATCTAAGAGCAGCACTAATTTTGACGGGTTTGCTGCAATTCAAGCTCAATTGGACAAAATTAGTAGAGAGATGAAGAAAAGAGATGAAAAAGTGTATGCTGCCCAAGTTGGATGTGAAAAATGCAAAGGACCTCACTACACTAAGGATTGCCCTACAAAGAATGAAAGTGAGACTTTTGAAGAAGCATACTACACACAATTTGGACAACCATTCCAACCTTCAGGAAAGTTTAGGGAAGCTGCTCCGGGATACTATCAAAAGTACAATGGAAATCCCACATATCAAGAGAGAAGGCAGACTTTAGATGACACTCTAAAGAAAATTATGGCTGATGCTGTTAAAAGATATGAAGAGAACACTGCTATGATCAAAGAAATCCAAGCCTCAACGGATAGTGTGACAAGAAACCAAGGAGCTTCGATCAAAGCATTGGAACAACAAAAAGGTCAAATGAGCTAGGTTCTTCAACTGAAATTAATCCAAGAGATCATGTCAAGGCCATAACCACTACCGAAGAAGTCATGCCTAACATACCTTTTCCTGGACGATTGAAGAATGGTGATGCTTTAAAACCCCAAAATTCTTTAACTCTTCAATTAGTGTTAGGAGACTACTCAAGGAAAAATCGAGGATTGAAGAGGAGATCAAGGCTGCAATGAAAGAAGAGAGCTCTGCAACCGATCTACATGCCTTGCCTCATAAAGAAAAAGACCCAGGAAGTTTTACTTTACCTTGTTCAATTAATAACATATCTTTCAATAATGAATTAGCTGACTTAGGAGCTAGTGTTAGTGTTATGCCCTTTAAGACATTCACTACCCTACGACTAGGAAAATTAGCACCAACTAAGCTGCTTATTGAATTGGCTGATAAAACTGTAAAACGACATGAGGGGATTGCTAAAAACGTGCTAGTTAAGGTCGAGAAATTTGTGTTCCCCGTAGACTTTATAATATTAGACATGCCCGAGGATGTTAAGATTCCCTTAATCCTTGGACGACCTTTCTTGTCTACTGCTCATGCTAAAATTAATGTGTTTAAAAGAAAAATATCATTAAAAGTAGGGAGCGACAAACTAATATATAAATGTGAAAATCCAGTTAAAAGCATAATTAGATGTGTCTATGTGCTAGGATTAAGAGAAGATATAGACCTCGACCTAGAAGCTAGATTTATGGGAGAAATCTTAGTGCAAAATAAATCAATTGAATGCTATGATGGAGATTATATTGAATTAAATGACGTTAAAATGCCACTAGGATTCAATGATATGTTTGTAAAAGTGATGAACCCAATAAAACTGAAATTATGGATAACCCTAGTATTAAGGTTATAAACACTAGAAATTACGATGAATTTGAGGGGTATCCTAGTTTTTGTGATTATGGTAGAAGGATCCATGTGGATAACGCTTACAACTTACAATTTCCTTGCATGATAGGCTATAAACAAGTTAGCGCCAACTTCTTCCCTATTTTACCAATTAACGTAATGTCAAAAACCTTTTATAATTCTATTATGAAAAAGAAGGTTGAATATAGAGGAAATAATGTAATTGGAGCTTTTATGAAGGCACCTATTTTTGTTGGAAAATTTGTTATTGTCACTGATTTCGCAGTTGTAGATGACATGGATGCCTATCGCGATAAAGAGATGGGTGATGTAATTGTAGGAGAATGATGAGGCGAAAAGTGTTACGCTTTTAGGGGGTCATTTAAGCCCTAATCCGTAATTATTTGATCAAATATTGCCTTAAATCGTTCCTTTTGTCATTTTAGGTACTTTGGAGAAGAAATCTGGAAAAGGAAGCATTTTGGACGTTTTTGGAGCATAAAAGTGAAGAAAATGACAAAGTCTCAAAACAATGCTGGAAAAGGTACCTGGCGGCGTCACTCTTTACAAGGTGATGGCGTCACGCTTTGACAAAGAGGTGGATGATTTTTACACTAGACGCCCCAGAAAGATTTTGGAGGATTTACACGTGACGGCGTCACGTTTAATTGGAAGTAGGCCGTCACGTTTTGGCTTTAAGAGAGACGGCCCAGAGAGATTTAAAGGGGGACGGCGTCAAGAGTAGATCTAAGCAATCCGAGAAGGGTTTTGGCGGCGAGGTGACGGCGTCATGAGCTAAAACGTGACGCCGTCAGATTGTAAAATTTATATATATTCTTCTAATTTTCATTCATTAGGGGTGCAGCTTTTGGGAGAATTTAGGGATAAACCCTAGTTCGTAGAATACTATATTTTCAGGGGTTTTTCACCCTTGAAACCTTGATGTTCAATTAAAGATAAGTCTCCTTCCAAATCAATCAATATGTCTATGTGTTGTTTGATTATATCTTATGCTTGTCTTTNAGTGTATGCTGCCCAAGTTAAATGTGAAAAATGTGAAGGACCTCACTACACTAAGGATTGCCCTACAAAGAATGAAAGTGAGACTTTTGAAGAAGCATACTACACACAATTTTGACAACCATTCCAACCTTCAGGAAAGTTTAGGGAAGCTGCTCCGGGGTACTATCAAAAGTACAATGGAAATCCCATATATCAAGAGAGAAGGTAGACTTTAGATGACACTCTAAAGCAAATTATGGCCGATGCTGCTAAAAGACATGAAGAGAACACTGATATGATCAAAGAAATCCGAGCCTCAATGGATACTGTGACAAGAAACCAAGGAGCTTCGATCAAAGCATTGGAACAACAAATAGGTCAAATGAGCAAGGTTCTTCAAGAAAGGGGAATTGGAAGTCTACCTATCTCAACTGAAATTAATCCAAGAGATCATGTCAAGGCCATAACCACTACCGAAGAAGTCATGCCTAACATACCTTTTCCTGGACGATTGAAGAATGGTGATGCTTTAAAACCCCAATATTTCTTTAACTCTTTAATTAGCGTTAGGAGACTACTCAAGGAAAAATCAAGGATTGAAGAGGAGATCAAGGCAGCAATGAAAGAAAAGAGCTCTGCAACCGATCTACATGCCTTGCCTCATAAAGAAAAAGACCCAGGAAGTTTTACTTTACCTTGTTCAATTAATAACATATCTTTCAATAATGCATTAGCTGACTTAGGAGCTAGTGTTAGTGTTATGCCCTTTAAGACATTCACTACCCTAGGACTAGGAAAATTAGCACCAACTAAGCTGCTTATTGAATTGGCTGCTAAAACTGTAAAAGGACCTGAGGAGATTGCTAAAAACGTGCTAGTTAAGGTCGAGAAATTTGTGTTCCCCGTAGACTTTATAATATTAGACTTGCCCGAGGATGTTAAGATTCCCTTAATCCTTGGACGACCTTTCTTGTCTACTGCTCATGCTAAAATTAATGTATTTAAAAGAAAGATGTCATTAAGAGTAGGGAATGACAAACTAGTCTATAAACATGAAAATCCAGTTAAGAGCATAATTAGAAGTGTCTATGTGCTAGGATTAAGAGAAGATATAGACTTCAACCTAGAAGCTAGTGAAATGGGAGAAACATTGATCTAAAACAACTCGACTAATCCCAAGCATAGAAGAGTTCTTGAAGAAACCAATAAAGATTTGTTTATTGAGCTGCCATCAAATCTTGAGTATTTGTGCTTATATGACAATAAGAATCTCCCGTCTATCATTTTATCATCTCTACCTGAAAGGGACATAATTTTATTTATAGAGATATTAAAAAGACATGGTGTGGAGATCAAGAACAGACAAGATGTGCTCGATATTACATGATTGATGATAAGGGAGCGCGACGCTTCCGATTCTTTCAATGATAGGTACTAGGAGCTGAACGTGAGTCTAACTTGAAGACTCTGGAATAAAGACAAGTGCTGACCGGGAGACAACCCGTATATCTTTATCTTATTTTCTGTTTTGTGTCGAGTCTTTCAGACATGCAGTAGATGCGGCGCATCTCCATCATGGAATGCGGCGTATCATCTGCACAGGTCATATCTTATTTTATTTTTCTGCAATTTTTTATTTTTGACTTTAAAACATCAGGTCATATCTTATTTTATTTTTCTGCAATTTTTTATTTTTGACTTTAAAACATCTTTTATTCTGATTCGTATTGATTCCAGGCTCGTTACGGCGCATCCTCTTCCATAGGATGCGGCGCATCGACTGACCTGATGATTACAGTTTTATTTTTTCCGTTTTATTTTTCTAACTACTAATGTATTATGCAAGTTTGAACCTTCTTAACTCAGGTGTGTTAAAGTTTAGGTGGTATTATAGATTCCTGTACTTTCTGTGGAACATCGATGATAAAGCGTAAACGTTTCTTATCCACAAGAAAGTAGATTTTTGCTCATAAACACATAATGGAGGATCATTCCGAGAAAATATAAGGGGAGTTTTTCCATTCTAATTCTTTTATTTTCCAGTTTTTAACCTATAGCACAAACAACGAAGACGTTGTTTAACTTAAGTGGGGGGATGGAGAATTAGAATGCTTACTTGTCCCAAAACTTTTTCAAAATATGCTTAAAATGCACTTAATATATCAAAATTTAAAATTTTTAGCATGTTTTTGTTTAAGTCTAAATTACATAACCGCACACATAACCTTATTTCTTCAAAAGATTAAAACTTTAGTGTGCCGGTGACTTGTAAACTTTAGAACTTGGCTTGTATACTATTCGAGACCACCATAATGAGTATTATTGATATAATTGGAGTGACTTGTCTAACTTGGTAAATTTCTAGGATTACACCCAAAAAGCCTTTATATGTTATGTGATATTAACTAACTACACTGGTTAGTTAACCCCCGTATAAACCCTTTTGTTTACTCTCACTTTTAGAGTAAGATACCCCTAGAAAAACCCGCAGAGCCATTCCTTTCGTTTCTTACACCTTTGTTAAAATGTTTCATTACACCCTTACACCTTAGCCTACCCTGTAGATTAAAATCCGTGGATAGTTACTTTAGGCAAAGTGTGTTTCCTTACATTACTTGTGTTCGCGTGCGTAATTCATTATCTTTGGTTAGGTCGGGAAATTGCACAATGCAATTGGAGTGAAAGTACATATTGTATAATTTTAGTTTATTTTTCGTGTGTTTACTACTTTCACTATTACAGTTATTTCTGAAAGTTATGGAAAAATTTTCCGAAAAAAGTATGATTGAAAAAGTTGTGAAATTTTACACATGTCAAAAAAAATCGAAAAAAATAGAAAAGAAAAAGAAAGAGAAGAAGTTAGAAGTTTGTTTTAACCAACTTATGTAAAGTTTTGTATTAAGTGGGAGATATCACCTCTATTTGTTGTATTATATTTATGGATTGAATGTGAGTTGGCCGTTATGGGAACGCCAACTAAGGATTATTCTTTGTTTAAGATTTTATTGAGTATAATTCGTGTCTACCTAAAGCGTGAGTTACATGAGTCAAAAGCGTGAGTTATTCAATGATATGAGTCTTATTCATGGGATGGTTGGGAAAGTAATTAACCACACTTAGGATTTTAATTTATTTGTTTTGTTTATTTTTCATTTTACACCAATTTATATCCTAAATGTTATCCCTACCCAACCGTATTGTTATATTCGTCGTTAGGTTTCGAGCATCCGGATATGATGATGGCTAAGTAAGAATGTTGAATGTATGAATAAGGTAGTGACCATCCGAGTATTAGATTAATTGACTAGCGCGCTAGCGATCTAGTGTGTGACTTGGTGACCATCCGTTATGCAAATAACGTGCTACCGATGTGAGAAGTGCACTACTGACCATCCGTTAGTTAAAGCGTCGAGGACTCGCCTTAGCGATCTACTAAGTTTGTACAGGAGATGTTTGAACGAAGCTAGGTTCAACCCTTAAGCCTCAAAACCCTTTTTTACCGCTTTAGACTTGTTACTCCTTGGCTTTAGTGGTGGAGATGCATATAGTTGTCAAGCTTATGATAGAATATTCGTCACAACTGAGCAACTAAACGATTTAGAATTGTTTTTATATTGAAAAATTATTTTGTTTCTACTTCATTAAGTGTTTGGTTTTGTGATTATGATGAAACGAATACGTGCTTAATTATTAAAAATAAATCCTAATACCTTTTAGGATACATTTTCATAAGATTAAATCTAAGGTTTACTTGGGGACAAGTAAAGTTCAAGTGGGGGGATATTTGATGAACTCAAATAAGTACATATTATTACTATCATTTATCCTATTTATTTGACTTGTTTTATTATATTATATATGAGAATTGGTATTTTAATGTTTACTTTAGTGATTCTCAGGTAAAAACAAGTAATAGGTGAAACTTGGCGATTTTGGACTAATTATGGAGCAAAACAAGCGAGATGTCAAAAGTCTACTGAAATCCAGAACATGCGCTGTATCTCTCTCAACAGATACGCCGCAATATCATACTTAGATGAATTCAAAGACCATTGCCTGACTTTGAAGAATGCGCCGCATGTGAATCTGTCATGCGCCGCATATGAAACTTTGGTCAAAGAAGAAGATCAAACTCGTTCTACTCCAGATACGCCGCATTATACATTTGACATACGGCGTATCACTATCAAGACTTCACCAGAAACAATCCAAGACAACTGAAGGACATGCGCCGCATACAAGGATCAAGATACGCCGCATCTATGGCGGTGTACGAATATTCCAGAATATAATAATCTTGGACTCCACGCGAAGTTAAGTCGATGCGCCGCATCTATTTACTCAATGCGCCGCATCGAGCCCTCAGACAGAGACTATAAATACCCCAAGACCTAGACGAATTTTTTGTGAAACATAACCCTAAGGAGCCGAATTCAGACGAACAAGCAACACAAGACACACACTAAACGAATATATTAGAGCTGTAAGAAGGTCCTGCATGTATTCAATTCATTAATTAGTTTTGTTTTATTGTAATAGTACACTTTAATTCATCAGGATTGATGGCCGGTAGTATGTGACTGCGGAAAATCATATGCCCGCCTTAAAATTGCTTTCCTATCAATTAAAGTTTATATGTTTGATGTCTTTGGTGAATTTATATTAGTGCTTTGATAACCTCTGTGTCTAGCTGA
>LBNU01030875.1:123586-134717 GCA_014162995.1 Artemisia annua | reverse complement strand
CCTAGCGAGTATGGTCATAAAAGAAACCTAGCGAGTTTGGTGTTATATTCCAGCGAGTTTGGTGAGTTTAGGTTAGCGAGTATGGTTTTCAGTAGCGAGTAAGATTTTTCATAGCGAGTTTGGTTCTTTTGTGAACTTAGCGAGTTTCATCTCATTTTCTAGGTAGCGAGTTTGGATTTGAAAAAGTCTAGCGAGTATGAAGTCTTTCCTATTTCTAGCGAGTATGGAGAGTTTAGGTTAGCGAGTTTGGTGTCATTGTTAAGCTAGCGAGTTTCATTTTTTAGATAGTGAGTTTGTTTTTTTTATTCACTTTAGTTTTCGAGTCTTAGTCTTTTAGTGTCTGTCTTGTTTATTTCTAAAGCCGAGCTAGGCTTATTTGCACTCCATCGTTTAACGAGTGGAGTTTACTTTTATTAATTTCTTACCGTTACTTTGTCGAATTTTCGTTTAAATCTTTTAACTTAGTTTATTTTTATTTTCATTTCTTTTATTTTCTTTTAAACGTTTTCTTTTGTTTTCTTTCATTAATTAAATTTAATAACTCAAAAACATTTTCTTTCTTTCTTTCTTATTTAATTTTCTTTACATTTTATTCAACTTATGTTTTCTTTTATCGTTCAACTTGTTTTTCCTTTTCTCGTTCTTTATTTCATTTAAGTTTTAAACAACCTTTAGTAGTATAATTAAAACCAAATCACATCTTTTAAACCCATTCACTTCACATAACTCACGACTCGAGTGACAAGATCAATTTCAACCCTCGTTGGGACTACGACCCGTGGTTAACAAGCTTCACCGCTTGGTTCTACCCCGATCATCCTTCTCAATTCGTTTGATGATTACCATTCGACTCTTCATATTCTATATTCTATTGACTTATGATATTTGTTCAGTTGTTCGTTGATCTCTTATGCATTTGACAGATGATAATCTTTTCAGCAGGAGCTTATGATTTCCTTTGTTATTACTTATATACTTTTCGATTATCAGTTTTGCTATATATCTGTTCACTGGGCTTTTTAAGCTCAGCCGCATTTCTTTTCCTGCGGCAGGTTTTAGGTTGGAAGCTGGGTTGAGTGAAGAGTGCATAGGAGCTCTTAGTGGACTACCCTGACGATAGATACCCTTTGCATCTGGATTAGTTGGATTTGGCTTCTTTTAGACTTAGATTGTTTTTGTATTTGGCTTTGGGTTTTCTTTTGTATAGAATTAGTACTTATTTCCTTAGTATGCCCTTTGTAACTTGTATGTTTTATAAGTCTTCGGCTTGCGTTGTATGTTCTGAGAGACACCATAATGTGGCATTTTGACCCATGTCGGGTTGGGGTGTTAGATTAACAGTCCCAGCTGGTAACCTATCGATCCATCTCATGGCTCCTCCAGTCAGTGTCATTGGGAATACTCTGAGCATTATCGCATCATGAGATAACCCCGAAATATTGAACAGACTAACAATGTAAAGAACATTGTCAATGTGCTCATGAGCATCTTTCGTCTTGCTTCCCGAAAAGGGTTCTTTCCACAATTCCCTTATAAATTGGTTCTTGATCTCGAATCGCACATCTTTTCCAATAGCTGGCCTAACCAAACCAGGCGCTTGTTCTTCTCTTGTAAAAACAAGATATTCTTCGAGAGTTAGGGCTTCAATGTCAACTTCTGCCATGGTACCTGAAACTTGAAATGATCGTGAGAAACTGAAAACTAAAACAAAAATAAAATTGCAAAACTTAAATAAAATCCTAATAGCTCCCCGGCAACGGCGCCAAAACATGATGCAGGTTTTACCGACCAGGTTTTAATATTTATAAAGTCTCGTTTACCTAAGGTATACCTAATGCACTATCGAGCAGTGTAGCCGGTCTTGTGAGGTATAGCTAGATGGTAAAGCCGAGGTCGTCCCAAGAGCTATGCGTATGGAAATTATCTAAGCTTAGTGTCACGTTTAAAAGGGGTTTTATGATTGAACTGATTAATTAAACTAATAAAAATAAATAACAAAAAACAAGTAAATAAATGAAGGGAAACCAGTATGGAGAAGTAGTGTTAACCTAATTGCTACTCTTGTTATTATCATGACAAGTTTTCTAATTAATGCATCCTATCGTTTCATCTGGGGGTTAATATCGTTAGACTCAGATGGTCAAATCGCCTAACCTATCTTGCACCTTGTCCTATTCTCACAACCTTAAATTGTAAGAGTTCGCTGGACGGCATGAACCTACGAGATGCAAGAGTCTTTAAGTGCCTCTACTAACTTAGACTAGTCTAACGGGATGCAGGCAGGTCGTTACTTACATCCCCTTTAACTCCTTTAAGCTCATCTGATTGGTAGGTGGTCCTATGGTCAATTCTCACGTGTATGGTGATATTTCGACCACCAAGTCACACCCTTATCCGATATGGGTCCTATGGTCAATTCTCCTAGCCTCAAAGGAACTACCAATCATAAATGCTACCAAAGCTAGAGTGTCCCAAGACATGCTAAGAAAGTATACAAGCAAAACGATAATAGATGCGAGAAAACTAAATCATGGCAATAAAAATTTCATAACAAGGCTAACACCAAGAGGTGTTTAGCGACTCATATTAATAAATGCAGAAAATATCATGTTCAACATTGTAAGAGAAAACATAAATCAAATAAAAGAATTAAATATGAATAAACTTATGATTGAAGCGTGATTCCTCCCTTGGAAATGACTTGTATGCAAGTAGAAAGACGTTCTCCTTGCTCCCTAAATTCCTCTGGACTTCTGTTTGGTGGAGTGGTATGGAATGAATGATATAAAATTCGGAATTTAGAGCTGGTATTTATAGTGCCCGACTTTGCTACGGCGTAGTCCTAGGGTTGACTACGCCGTAGCCATTGTAAAACCCAACTACGTGTGTAAATCTTCTGCTGGCACTTTTTACGGCATAGTTATTTGGGAAACTACGTCGCAGTTTCTTCCAGGATCACGGATGTTTCATTACTGTTTGATTTTGGGACCTACGACGTAGCTTGAATAGTTGCTACGCCCGTAGAAGTTTTGCTGGATAAACTACACCGTTGTTACAATGTGTACTACGTCGTAGGTCTTGGTGGACTTCATTCTGGTCTTCTGAGTGAGCCACGGCATAGGAATAATAAACCTCTACGCCGTAGTTAGTGCAGATAGTGCATACCTCAATAATCTTCATATAAAATCTTCCATTTCCGCGTCTCTTCGTTCCTTTGCTCATCTTTGTCCTGAAAACAGATATAAACAAATAAAAGCATATATCCTTATAAAATAACACAAAAGATGAGAATATTAGGGGGAAATTAACACCAAAATCATGGAACTATTTGATGTTATCAGCGGGTTTGTGACTGTTATTTGGTTGACCAGGCTATTGGTCAAAATTAAAACAATTTCAAACTTGTTTTAAATATTTGGGTCTGTAATGAGGGTACCTCTGTTGGTACCCATTAAAACACTTGAACACATGCACCACCACCAACCTGGCACCAAAACAACTAAACTACTATTATCTATATTAATAACCAACGACTAATGTAATGTGCTAAGTGCACATTACCATTTTGTGGTATTGTTTTGTTGCATGATGTGTATGTGCAGGAAAAGATAGTCCAAAAGATGGACAAGACTGTGGAGAATTGTCGGGATATAACAACGCATACCCGGGAAGTACCGTTATCCTTTATTTTTCCCGTTATACTTTGTCTTAAATTTCATAGCATTAGGGACAATGCTTAATTTAAGCAAAGGGGGGGGGGGGGGGGGTAGGGAAGATAACTTGAAAAATAAAGTAATACCTATATTAGTATGATAAATTTTGAACTTTATGTTAAGACAATTTGGTAGAAAACCGCCGCTTTTAGTGCATGTTTGCCGTACATATAAATAAAAACCGACGCACATTCTAGTAATGTACGCCGATTACGGGGATATAAAAATTGGTAAATTAGTAGTATTTAAAACTGGTATTAGAAAAAACGTATCCAAAACAATCATATGTATTCTGAATCAGGATTGATAACATTGTTTGCACATTTTATAACCATTACCACTGAAAATGTGAGGATTTCGAGCCTATATCGGCATATACCTTTTATGCTTGATTTCTTTGTTTATGAATGTGCTGATAATTTATGTGATTCTAGAACTTATATTTGAAATCATTATGAGACCGCAGTAAGATCACATTCGTGTGATATAAGTATTTTTATGTGATAAGAGGCAAAAATTAGAAATTACACCATATATAAGCTATCTGTATACTAAACAAAAATTCAACCCGTTTAGCACTCACTTTTAGTGCTATTATCCATTAGATACACCTATTTGAGCCTTAACATTTCGTTTCTATTTATCCTCCAAGGAAACAACAAAAATATGTTGCTTAGTCGGGAATTTAAAGATTGAGATTCAATATAAGAAATAGAGATGGTTATATACCGATTACGATGAGTATGAAGAGTGCACAATTTATGTTTGTTATAATGTGGTTGAGAAAGGAAAGTGGAAAATAAGTAAAGTGATGAAAAAAAAGTTATGAAAAAAGAAAGAATAAAGAGTATTGTGATTCCCCAACTTAAGTTTTTCTTTTTACACCAATTTCAGACAAATAAATCCCATGACTTATCCATACCTTATAAACCCTTAACCTAATGATATAACCCGAATAAAAGTCCTCTTTGATATTTATACTTGGTGCTTACGCCACGTATGTGAATTTTTGTTTCTTTTACAAGCATATGGTAAATCTATGAGTTATGAATGAGCAATGAGAGTGAAACTATACCAAATACATTTTTGACATAAGTGTTAGAGTGAATTTCAAAAACATACACATTCGTGAGGAGCATGTCATGTTATTCTTGGTTGTCTTGGATACGCAAAAATATATATATTCGAAACTTATACGAGACTCGATTTTGAAAACATTTTTCTTTTTATGCTTGAGGGCAAGCATTAGTTTAAGCATGGGGGGATTTGATGAGTCTCATATTATACATGTTTATACCCCCAGACATTATGTAAATTATATAGTAAAATAACCTTAATTGTAAGACTTTTGGTACTTAATACATGAATGAACATGCAGGACTAAGCATTGAAGGAAAGACACGAGAAGTACAATAAACGAATGACGTTAAGGAACTTAAGATATTCATACATAGTTTGGACAAAAGAACGCCGATCTTATGGAGAAAGCGCGCCGCTTACGGGCACCTTTGGTCAACTATGCAACTACGAGTCAAACATTGAAGTACGCCGGTCTTATGTTATATGAACGCCAGTTACGCGAAGAGAAGCCCGTCGGTTTTACACTGGTTGTGCAGCGTACTTCTCTTGGCAGTTATGCTTCTACATTAATGAGCCACATTAATGATGAGCCCTATCATTTGCTTATCATTACTCTTCAGGGACTTGCTAGGGCCATATTTTCATTATAAATAGGAGCTAAATTCGGAGTCTAAACATACAACAATCAAGAATAACTTTCTTGATCACAAAAGAAGAGAAGGAGTGGTTTCTAACTAAGAACCACTAGCTAAAGAGAATTAGGAGCAGAAATACAAGTGGAGGATCATAGTGAACGTAGTAATACCTGTAACTTTGGTATACACTTGTTTAAATATGATTACAATAATTGTTTACTTTGTTTACTTTATCATGAATATGGAGTAGTAACTTTATGTTTGTTTAAGGAACTTTTGCCATGAGTTAACATAAGAGTTGTATCATGAACATTGAATCTATTACATGTGCATTCGATATGTCATTGTTTAGTCTATTACCATTTGTCTTGATTGATCATTACGATTGTTTAAAGGTCGAAAGATGCAATTGTGTTGATTATATTATGAATCATCTGTCTATAACGAATCATTGCTATGCTTGTGAGAATTGGATAGTTAAACAAATGTTAACCTGGACTATGACATGTTTAAGGACTAGTCTCATGTCTAACGACTTGACTAGAGGAAATGCATACTTAATACTTCATACTTGGACCATACTTTATGAACTTTGTGTATCTAGGATCAAAGGCCGAAAGGAGATTCTTTTACATAAAGTAGATATAATAGTTTACATGATCACCCATCATGCTTTACTTCTATGCCTTGTCCATGTACTTTCTATGATACTTATGCTTGTTTATCTCATGTGCTCAGCCTTGGACAAACATACCTTTAGAATAATTTGGAAAAACATTTCAAAAATCTTAAATCCAACAAAAACGGTTTTAGTGATAAATGAAAATCATTGGAATCTAATTTTGTTATTCAAAACTAACAGAAGAAACAATTACCACTCTTGGGACGACCTGGACTTGCCTAAACCTTTACTATAAATAGGGGTTATACTTTTACCCATGTGTTTTGTGTATTAAGGAATCGGTAGAACTAGTCTTATAAATTTAAAGCTTTCGAAACACATCAGTGGATGATTGTTTATTCAGGTCGAGCAAAGATGTAGTGAAGATGGGTACTTTTGTACAAAAATTGAAGACATTAAAGACAGAAGTGGAGGCTGAGGTGCCAAATCCTCCTTTGGGAAAAAACGGGAGATGTGATTGGTGAACATTTTTCTATTTATAAATCTGAGAACCAAACAGTTAACAATCCAACAAAAGCAAGAAACAAAGGGAATATTAAAGAAGGAGAACGCAATGAAAAGAGAACGAGTGAAAGAGAAAAAGCACTTAAAGTTAAAAAGAAACAAATGAAGCCTTGTGGACATTGTAGGGAGAAGACCAACTTGCATACAAAGACAACTTGTCCATTGAACCCAAAGGCAAGGCAAAAGGCGAAACTAGTTGATGCTTGAGCACTTTACTTTAAAAAAATATATTGGAATTTCTTTTTACTAAGATTTTGTTAGTTCTTTGAGTAAATGGAACTCTTGTTTGCTTATGGAATATTTACAATAAGATTGCTTGAAATACATTGAATTATTGCTTGAAATACATTGAATAAACATACAGAATCACATCTACTCCTTCAATACCAGATAAATATCTACTCAACTAAACAAGATCTTGTTTAGGGTTTTCAATATTGGGGATGGTGAGAGAGTGAAATACATTGAAAAAGAGAGTTAAACACATTGAATAAAGAAGATCTTGTTTAGGGTTTTCAATATTGGGGATGGTGAGAGAGTGAAACCGCATGTGTGTGAGAGAGTGAAACCACTCGCGTGTGTGAGAGAGTGAAACCGCTCGTGTGTGTGAAAGATGAATGAGAGGGAAAATGAGGGTGGGTAAGTATTAGGTGAAATGCATTAAATAAACAAGATCTTGTTTTCAATATTGGGGATGAATGTGAGGGAAAATGAGATGAATGAGAGAGAAAATGAGGGTGGGTAAATATTTGTATAAGTTTATTAACGCATGAATTAATGACATACATGCCCCTCTGTGAAAAGCAAATGAAAACTGATACACAAACCCAACCGTTGGATGTATAAAAAATCAACGGCTCGAATTGAGCGGTTTGTTCTTTAGCTAATTTGTGTTTCGTATTGAACTTTCCTCTTTGGTATATTTGAAATTTTCAACTAAAAGGAGATGCGATATGAAATTGCCCTTATTTTCTGGTAGGCCTTTTTTTTATTATTATTATTTTTTTTTTCGTAAGGTAGGCTCGGTGGAAAAAGGACCTTTATCTCCCTTGTCATCCCATAATCTTTCCTCGTCTATTTGGCTATCTCGTCATTTCCTTTCCTTCTTCCCATAATCAGAGTAGAAAGCTCGGATTTTGCTTTCTCTCTCTTACACTATTTCAGCGACATATGTGTGTAATAAGGCGACCCACATCTCTAATTTTTTTAAACCTTTTTAACAATAAGACTAAATTTTCATTACTTAAAAAAAGTTTTTTTTTTATTATTTTTATTTTTATTTTTATTTTTTAAGTGTTAAAATTTCTTTAATGAAATACAATTTGGCCAAGGTTAGATAATACAATTTTATTTTAAACTGTTAAAATTGCTTTAATAAACTTTGTCTCAACTTCTATTTGGCCAACGTTACATAATACAATTTTATCACACTCATTCACAACCAAAACCACTATAGAACACAATAAAATATCTACCTTATATCTCTCGAATTCTTAATCTCAGATCTTCATAGTAGAACACAAGAACACAAAATATGTTTTCTTTCTTTCTCAGCAAATTAAACGCACCCTTTTGTTTACTTCCTTTGTTTCTTTTACAAACAACACACAACACACAACACACGCATCATATGAGTCGCAGGTATATCCATTAATTCGTTTCTTCACATATTTTATTCACAAAACACAAACACAGAGTAAGTTGTTTTCTATATAAAGTTTATGAGTTTTTAAATATTTTTTAATTATAACCCAAACAGTCACTTTTTGTGCCGTTTGGATTGTTTCTAGTTGCACACAAGTCGGTCGCTGCATTGACCCACTTCTCCTTTCCTTTTTCTCCTTAGCCGACCGAGTCGCTATGACTTCGGGTAAAAGGGGCGACTGAGTCGAGATTGGGACAATGACCGAGTCAAGGCCTCCTATTATGTCCAGCCAAATACTCAGTGTTTTCAACCGAGATAAACAAAAAATTCAAACATCAAATTTTTTTTTTGAAAGGTATTCAAACATCAAATGACCAACAATAGACACTTAATTTTCACTAAAAATAGAGAAACTCTTTTTTTTTTTTTTTTTTTTTTTTTTNTTTTTTTTTTTTTTTTTTTTTTTTTTATTATTATTATTTTTTTTTTTTTACTTTTTCTTTTGATAGACAGTCACTTCAATATACTTTCGACCAAAGAAAAAAGAATTCCCGTGATTGTTACATCAATGTGTTATGTGAGTTGAGTTTTAAGTTCAAAACACAAATCACATGCAATATTTAGAATAACAAATCACATGTGATTCCTGTGGGCTTAAATTCTCATTACTAATAAAAAAACTCGAAAAGGAATTTCGTCGAAAGTATAACTTCACCGGGAATGATGCAAGCTTGCCCTTTTGGAAAGATATGAAGGTTTTTTAATAAGGGGGGAGAAGTAGAGAACTCGGAGAACCCATCTTTTTGCTTCGATAAAAAGGGGAGAAAGGGAGCGTAAACAAGTAACTTTTACATTTTATTGTGTATTGCATTTTACATATTTGTCATCATCAAAAAGAGAGAGATTGTTAGTGCGAATATTACGATATTTAAACAAAACGGTCTCTTCGGTTTTAAGAATGAAAAATATGTAACTTGTAATACATCGTAAATGCGCAAGTTACTAGTAATCACGAATCATCAATGTATACTTACAGCAACATCTCTCGACGTCTCAAGTATGATTCACACAGGTTCGAATATGTTTGTTGTGTTGTATTAGGATCAAAGAAATATTTTTTTTACACTTTACAATTTTTCACATTACATTTTAATATGAACAAAACATTTTAACAAAAGTGAATATACAAAGGGTTTTTCTATCTTGTGCCCAAAGTATACAAAAAGTACTAGGGACCAACAAAAATGAACTTAGGGATCCATAAAATATATATTTTTGTTGGTACTTTAGTACTTTTTGTCTTTCTTATCTTGTGCCCAAGGGCACAAGATAGAAAAACCCGTAACCAAATTATTTTTTTTAAGTAAAAAATGTTTTAAGAAAAATAAACTTTGAATTAGTCTTCTAGAAACAAAATCTTTTAATTAGATTTACAAGCTACCACAAAAGACAAACTAGAGATTAATTCTGAATTTCTGATAGGAGAAAGCTCCCTTAATTGACACAAATGGATCCCTTATTTTAGAAGGCTCCCTTAAATATAAAAGATCCGTTGGGGAGTGTCCTATAGTTTTTTGCTTATAAATAGTGGATCATTTTCACACATGTAGGTTACTTATAATTCAAACATGCATGGTCTTTGTGGTTTGGTTCGAATTTAGAGAGAAGTAGAGAGAATTTAGAACCTTAGAGAGAGAAAGTGAATATTAAATTAATGAAAGATCCAACCCTCTCCTTGGGAGGGAGAGGGTATTTATACATATGAAATAAATGACTCTAGTAGGCTATGGACTGGGCTGACAATGGGTAAAGACCCGACCCGACTCCATGGTGTTACGTTAACTAAACTAATACTAATAAACCTACGAGCTACATAATGCTAAATAGATAATCGGGGTGACCAAGTCTTTCACGTGAATATTTATATTCCTAACAATCTCCCTCTAAGGGAGGTCACCCCGGAAAATATGATTTGAATACTAGCATTCTATTACATGAATTAATATCCTAGCTCGTAGACTTTGATTCTTCAGGTTCGACACACTTTGTAGTTCAAGCGATGATCTTGTTATTAATGTTCCTTTGACATATGTGATCTTTGAGCATTCCTTGAGATCATCAGCCACCGTAAGTTTCTAAGTTGATCCTTTGTAGTAACGCCTTCATGTGATGTAGTGATCATTGGACCGGCATGCTCACACTTTTCTGGATCACGAGACTTTGTATCAGAGTTGCAGAAGCATTGTTGTAAGTCTCTCAACTTTCATGATCTTCTTTGATAAAGAGTTTGGTGTGTGAGCATGGGGTATGGATTGACATGTCTCTGCTGGAATTAGGTACCACCACCCTTCCATCTTCTACTGTTGCATGATTGCATGGATTTGATGAAGTTCGAAGTTGGTTGTTGGTTTGAGGAAGTGTTGCGCTGAATTGTTGGACAAGTAAAGACACTTGGTTGGATAGATTGCCAATCATCATGTCAGTGTGAGAGTATCTAGAGTCCAATTGGGTGTTCATAGTAGATAAGGGATGTAAAGATGATTGGACAAATGATGACTGATTCTGTGATGAAGAAGGATGGTGATATGCTTTATCGAGTGAAGCTTGAGTGAGTGGCTGAACATTTGTGACAAATGAAAGCGAATCATTTGTTGTTGTTGGATTAAGTTTTTCCCTCATGTAACACCCCCAACTCAAATATGGCAGCTACAGTGCTGGGGATATTACGAAAATAGAAACCAGGCACATTTATAGTAAACGACCACAACTCGGGACGTTTAAAATGTGACCAAAACACATCATTCGATTTATAAACCATTTAGAGTACAAGTACTCTTTGTATAAAATAGCAGCGGAAAAGTAAATAGAGTTT